>CAUHTR010001394.1:0-80213 GCA_959609185.1 Schmidtea polychroa | reverse complement strand
TTTCTCTTTTAATGTATTGAAGCGTTTTTGGTTGCATTGATCCCCAAATAAATTTATTGTTTTTCTTTAGTAACGATCAATGGTTGGCGATATGAGAGAAATCTTTTATAAATTTTCTGTAAGAGCCTCGCCAAACCTAAAAATTGATCTAACCTCATCGCAACTTTTGGGTTACTGGGTACTCTTCCACTTTTTTGATGTTATAGGAATTAGTTTGTAACCCTCGCCGTGATATTATAGTCCTACATAAATCACTTTGCTTTGCCCCATTCACATTCGATGGTTTGATTTTTAATTTTGCATTTTTGAGCCGTTTAAATTACCGTTTCTACATCTTTCAGGTGTTCTTCAAATCATTTGGAAATATTATTATATCGTCGATAATACTAATGCATGTCGAATACCTCGTAAACACATAATTCATGCCTCGTTGGAAGTAGCTGGGGCTCCTGTAATCCAAATGGTAACCACATTGAAGCATACAGGTCCTTGCCATCCGAGAACGCAGCCTTTCTCTATCTTCCTTTTTACTCTAAATGATTGTACCCTTTGTTTTTAAATCAATAACAGGGAATATCGTGCCTCTCCCCATTGATCGAACATTTCTTGGGCTGTACGGAATTGGATAAGTGTCTCTCCTCGTAACTGATTTAGCTGCCTATATTCTCAGGCCAAAAATCGTTTAAGTCTCCATATTTTTCTTAAAACTATCACTATTGATGAGGCGGAATGTGGGGGGGGGGGGGGGGGGGAATAACCGGAGCCCCCACTATCTCGAATTATTCCAAATTCCTTCATTGCTGTAATCTGTCCTATCACTTTCATCTTGATGAACGTAGGGATTCTGTATGGCTTTATTTTTATTGGAGTTTCGTCTAATAACGGTATTTCATGCTCAATGACATTGGTTAAACCCAAATCATATTCGTGTTTGGCAAAGATATCTCGTATTTTCTCAACAGTTTTGTGAATTCCTTTTCTGCATCTCATTGAAATCATTGCTTACACTTCAGGTCCTTGTACACCTTGACGTTTCTTGTATTTTACAATTTTGTTTCAATAGACATTTTTGATAATTTCCAATTGTTTTTTGGTGTAGCTGAAACGGTTTCTTACTGCTATTCGTTATATGGACTGGTTACTATCTGATTTTTCCACTTTGACAACTCGTCACATACGGTAAATCATATTTTCGACTAGTGTTGATTTGGTTCGAATATAAAAATCACCATTATCCACACTCATGGTATTTGCACAATATACCATCTCCGATTGTGGTGGTATGTCAATGCTGATTCACAAACACTTCACCTGCCCTGTGAATTATTTTTCTTTATTTTCTCCTGTCCTGCATCAAATTACCTGTCTTTAAATCAAGTGAGACTCCGTCCAGCTGCTCTAATATATCCATACCGATCAGACATCGTATTGGACTTCCCTTCATTATGAGCGCATCGTGGGCTATTATTCGATCTCCAATATGGAATATGACGTTAAGTTGTCCAATTATGTTTAATTCATTTTTTGATAATGACCTCACTATTTCGTCATTGGCTTTATTCGCATTTTCTCCTTCGCGTTTAATACATTTTCCGATATTATTGTGTGACTAGATCCTGAATCGACTAAAGCTTCCACTTTATGTTTGTTCATTTGTATAAATATTCGGGGTTGCTTTCCTCTCTTTGTTAATGTCATCAATGAGTAGTTGCATGGTAAGCCTAACATATTTTTTCTCTCGATCTCTGCACTAGAAGGCTCGATTCTCTCTTCTACCATTCTTTCACATTGTAATGCGATATTTTCCACTGGTTTCATCTCTCGTAATCGATCAACTGGATACACTGGTGCTGGTTGCATAAATGATTTTGGTATACACAATTTTGTAAATGTGTCTACGCTACTCGCATTTAACAGTGACTCTTTTAAGATTTGATAGGTTCTTATCGCTTCTTTATTCATTCCACTTAGTTCTTGATTGTCAACATATAACGATGCACTATCACCCTCGTTGTCATTGTCATTATTCTCGTCCCTTGAAGGGGTTGTACTAGCGTAGCTCACCTTTTTCTTCTTTAATATTCGCGCCTTGAGTATCTCCAACTCCTGATATTGATGATGAGTAATGAAGAATCTAGCCAATAATGGTATGCACCCAATTACTAGTTTCCACGACCAACCTGTGATCGCGTATAATCTGTGTGTTGACAGGACCTGCGATATTATCACTTTGATTACAACACATATTACATAAATGCCAATCAATCCGGCACACGCTTGTCCAATTAACATAAACTTTCCCCAGATCTTTTTCATTGTATTATACGTCGCTTTCTTGTAATGATCTGGAGTTAACAAATACTCGTAATTTACCTTCCCACTTCCGCTTGGAGAATTGTATCTACCATTTCCATTATACTCTTTCTTTCTTTGATGGAAATAACAAGTTTCTGCGAGCTTCCTCAATGTCTTCGTTCGAGTAAATTCCACTTTGCGACAATTTCTCTAACGACGTAAAATTTACCAGATATTGTAATTCTGTCAATTCTAAGTTTTCCGGTGTCTTTACTTCTCGATGATCTGGTAATGCAATCCAAGATTCTGGTGTTAGTCTGTATAATGGTGCCAACAATCTATTGCACTGTAATACTTTCGGTTTCACGTCCTCTTCCAGTAAGATTCGTGTTACAGGCTCCATAAATCGCAACTTTCCATTTAAATTCACTGGTAACTCGTTGGTGCATTGGTCATACTTTGTCAGTTTAACTGGTACCGCTTTACATTTATAGCTATATAGTGCTTCACCTAAAATTCTGGCAAACACCCCATTTTCTGTAATTAACATCAGTGCTACCAAATTAGGATTGGTTATAGCCATTGCCATCCGATTTCGGAGTATTTCTTTGTTGAGATTACAATCATTTATAATAACTTCTCGGTACACATTTTCAACAGTATTTTGACCAAAGTGAAATAAATAATCTATTTTGTTATTAAAGTAATTTGTCAACTTAATATCTCCGGCATGTATGTTTGTTTGGGCCTCTATAATCATTTTCTGAGATACATATATACCTTTATAATTTGTCTCATAGACATTTTGTCCACACTTTGTTTTAGTTTCTTTTCTCAGGAATCGCATCCCATCTTCCTCCGAGGTTGACATTAACACTGTTGGAGTATCTTTCATCCGTAGAGGTGTGATTCTTGTTGTTGTACTCGTTGCTGGATCCATTCCTATTTTCTCAGGCTTTTCCCTGATCTGTTCTCCTGTTATTTCTTTAAAACTCATTGACTTCAATTGTACTAAATTGCACTTTTTGGTATCGACATCGTACACCAAGATTGATTCTCCTGTCTGACAGCTAGATTGTTGCAGAATGGATGTGTTTGTAGTTTACCAGTATCATCATCAAATGATCCATCAAATTCTCTTAATTCTGACATGTACTCTTCCACAACCACGGCTTTGTCAATTATAGCATCGTCTACTTTGTATGGCTCTCCTTGGCAATCACCATTCGACTTTATTATCCCTCGCACGGTTACAGTCTCACGGATTTTGTGGTTAAGCTTTGCTTGTAGTTTAATATCTGCATTGATTTTCAACTGTCCTGTTTGAAAGGCTGCCAAACAATTCTCTGGAATTATTTCTATTGGTCTAGGTATCGATTGCATTTTCACCATCGATGAGTGGCTCCATTTTCCACAATAAAATACGAAAGTAGTTCGTTTCACTGTGCACTCTCTCACCTTTGCTCGTCGAAACCCCGATTCTTGATATACCTGATATTTTTACTGGATTTGTTACTTTAAATTTTACTGGATATGCATCCGAACACTCTGCTACGTTTACCAACGAATATACTCTTCCCATTTCGGTTTGGGAGCAGTCGTATGCCACCAATGAATTCGTCGTGTTTATTATTCCCAATAACATAATAATAGAAGTCATCAACCATCTAAATGCGAGTTTTCCCTTTTTCCTCACTGTCTCTGTTTTTGGGCTCTCAGCCTTTTGTATCAACTTTTCCCATCCGCCATTGTTTGCGATCCACTTCATCAAATATTTATTCGTCATTTTCAGTAGCTTTCTTTATCAATGATTTTGAATTGTCACTTTCCAGACAACCATAAATACCAATCTCCAATATTATATAGGCTAGCACTGTCAATATTACATCTCGATCCAACTCGGTTCGTGTTAGGTCCTCAATTACTGCTTCCTCGCAAAATTCCTTTTCTTCATAATTTCTTTTAATTATCGACGGTAATCTTTTTACAACTCTTTTCTCCCCTTCCGAAGTATCATCTTCCGTTTCAGTTTCATCTAACAAGTACAATTCCGTAACTAAACTTTTTAATATTCGCTCAGTCTTGCTTGATTCATCTAAACGCTCAGTTTCGCTTGATTCATCTAAACGCTCAGTTTCACTTGATTCATCTAAACTCAAAAATTCAATTTCCACATCATTCTGTTTTTTCCCACATTTCGCAATGTCATTTTAGTTTCAACAAAGTTCTCTTCACTTTTCATCTCATCTATGCTCGGTAGTACCCTATTATCGGTGCTCATTTCCTCAACATCCCTTGTAATTTCATTTTCCGATCTCATTTTCCATTGTTCTAATCTCTGCAATTCATTAATTTCTTGATCAATTTCTCCTGGTCATCTACACTTCAGTTTTAATCTCTACATTATCATTATCCGTTTCCTCATACAGAGGCAAAACGGTACTACTACTGCATCTCTTTCCCATTTCATCACTTTGTTTTGTCGCGTACACATTATTAATACAATTTGGGTTACATCCGTAGTTTAACAAATATTCGTCATCATCAAATTCTCGTCCTTTGAACGTCAACACGATAATTCCGTCATTACCTAATATCTCCGCTGCTTTTTGTCGTATTTTCTTTGCTTTTACACTCCAATGTTCCTGATATATTCAATCCTTTGATCCGCAATATTTAACGCTATTATCAAAGACTTCGCACTATCGTCTGCCGCCTCATAATCATGTCCTAGTTTTCGAATTACCTCTTTTAACTTTGCCTGATAACTCGTCGGTTTATTCGTATACGGTACGATGCATTCAAATAACCCTTCTTTCATATCTCGATCCATTTCGATGCTCATATGAAGTCGATACTCGTATAAATTTTATCTCTATTCCCGGCATACAGGGTATCTTGTAAATCTGCTAGGATCTTTTCCCAATTTTGTCTGTCTGAATTCAAAGTATTAACAGCATTAACAACATTTACTTTATATTTCCAGCCTGGTATCAGACCGCAATCTACTAAGTACTCCTCGTCTTCCAGACATCGATTCTCAAATTTTAATTGCACTTGCCATCAACTGTATTGACGCAGTATTCGCTCCTTTAGCTCTCTGATTTGTCCGTATGCATTTACACGGAATTGGCACCTCACATTATCAAGTCCCGTCGTTTCCACTATGATATCAGCTAAATCCCTTGTTGACCGTAAGGCCTTGCCAAACTTTTGCATTTGCTTGAGTATCTCATCGTCTCTGTTTCCTTTGAATAACTTTGCACATAAATTTATGGCTCTCTTTAGTTCGCTTTGGGTTAGTGACATCACACTGAGTTCTGCGATCCATCGTTTCAACTGGGAGTTGTCAGTTTCCATTTTCTCAAGCCATTTTTCAACTCGGGCTAACAGTATAGTCGGATTCTCATCTGATGCGATCTTTCGCACTTTCGTGGCAGGTTTTTCCCTCACCTTCTGACACGGTTCCAATTATCATATGAGATTCAGTTTCTTCATCTGATTCGAATTTAGCCACTAGTTTGTTCAGCTTCTGTCGCATTTCTCGAAATTTCTTTTCCATTTTGTCTTGAAATTCCTCTCTCTGAGCATATGTCATATTACTAGTGTTTGGTATATCTTCTTGGAATCTGATCGATTTCTTTAATATAGGTCTGCTGAATCTCTCTGAGTTCCTTGGGCATGATCGCGCCATGTGGCCGTATCCCTTGCACGAATGACATTGGATCTGTTCATTTGTATTCACTTTGTCCCTTTGTGGTGAAGGTGACGTTGACGATGATCTTGATCTGGTGAAACAGTTTCTGCTAATATGCCCTTTCTTTCCACATCGATAGCATTCGACATCACTGCTGATCCTTTTGTTATCTGTGAATCTTTTGTTAGGGCTGGGATTTTTCCCATATTTGAACCAACATTGATTTGAGTAGTGTCCAGACTTTTTGCAATGTTCGTATTGAGGATTATTTACCTGTCCATTTGATTGTACATTCATGGCTGATCTACTGGCTTGAAATCTATTATTTGGTCTCAAAATTGGACTACTGATTTGATTTATTTTCTTTTCATCCCATGTGCTCTCACAGGCGTGATTGATCGCTCACGTCTCTCTACATTAACTCCAAAGCATCTGATCTTTTGCACTTTTTAAATTCAGCTTTATCTTCATGGCTTTCTTCACGAGCTCGTCGAAATTGGAAAATCCACATAACATAGGGCCTTTTTGATTTCGGAGTGGACTCCGGTTATAAACTGATCTTCTAACAGCTCTTTAACCTGCTTGGCCATATCTGCTTGGTCTGGTTTAACTTCTAAGGCTTTATCTGCTAAAGTGGTCAGATGATAAGCAAACTCACTGACCGATTCATCTGGACCTTGAACTCGATTATAAAATTTCTGTCGCATGATTCTTTTGATATCTCCACCAACCAGTTTCAGTGCCATTGCATCCTTCAATTTTGTCCAATCATTGCCAACATTTCGTTTGTCGACTTGCTGCCAAGGCTTCTCTTGCCGCACCCTTCAAATAGAGTGGGAATCTCTGAACCATAATGGCTTGTGTCCATCCGTATGCTGAGGCGTACATATAATAGTCTCCCATGAAATCTGCAAATTCAACAGGGTCTCGTCCATATTGATTGACGGGTAATTTCTGGCAACTTGCGAAATCAATCATCTCTCTATTGAGAGGCATAACAGCATTATCATTTGCCATTTGGACTTGTTTTTGACTTCTGAGGTTGTATCGGTTCACTTTGAGCTAAACTTCAAACGTTAAACAATAATTTAAAATTACTTTTCAACTTCTTTTAAATCTTCCAATAATAGCCTTTTATATCTCTCTCGTTAACACTATTTTCAAAATTCTAAGCCAACTTTCACTCACGTCTGTAATACTTTTCCAATAATTAACTTTTTCACTAATTTTTAATACACCGCCGACTTTCTACACGTCGGTACTAATTCTTTTTATAATTCCTTTTTCACTAGCTTCCAATAATTTGCCTCAGACTTTCAATCACGTCGGGCTCACCAGAATATATGTTGGGTTTTGGATTATTTCAAGTCGGTTCTCTCTGACTCCTGTGTTCTTTAAATCAAACAATGAACGACCCAACGTATATTGAAACAACAGGTTTACAATTTATTAACACGCTACAATTACCAATCAAATTTTTATACGATTCTCCGCTCGGTGTTGATGCTCTGCAAACAAATAATATTCACCTTTTAATCCTTTAGATTCTCTCGACTCTCGTTTTCCTCGGTTCCTGTTTGGTTTGATTTATTTTCTCCTTTCTGTACTCTTAATTCTATTTCTTCTTTTCCCTACTTTCCCTAATTCGTTTACCAACTTTTCCTATCGTCTGATTCTTCGAACCCTAGCTGAGGCAAAATGCCGATTTTCTCTGATTTTCCCTTTGCTTATATACTCCTCAAAATCAGGATGACAAATGGTTATTGCCGAGCCAATCTTTCGTTTGACATTTTCTCCTACGTGTTTGCTTCGGCTGTCACCCATAATGGTCCAACGAATCCAGATAATTAATGGCCCTACCGGTCTTCCCACGCGCGCTATCTTCTCCTTACTCTTTTCCCATTAATCATTGTGTCAAGCTAATGGGCC
Source organism: Schmidtea polychroa (assembly GCA_959609185.1). Taxonomy (NCBI): domain Eukaryota; kingdom Metazoa; phylum Platyhelminthes; order Tricladida; family Dugesiidae; genus Schmidtea; species Schmidtea polychroa. The sequence continues at coordinate 72,292 of CAUHTR010001394.1, read as the reverse complement.
CAAATCTTCCTTTTGTTTGCCTTTCTTCTTGTTTACCCAGCTCGGGTTCTCCATTGGCTCGGGTTTCCCATTAGCTCGGGTTTTCCATTAGCCAATTAATTAATTAATTAACGTTTTCTGTTTTCATACATTTGAATGTTTTTCGACCCTTCCTAACTCTTTTCTGATAGATCCCTAACCATCATCTTGTTGACCATTAGCTAATCTATACCTGTCCCGTTTTTCCCATTCGATTTCGATGATTTTTCCATTTTCTGATTTTTCTCGGATTTCCGGATTCTCGCCTTTCGTAATTGCTTTTTGCATTTTCTAATGCTGTTTCCATCACACTTTCCTTTACTATTGATTCTGTGCACGATCCCGCTTTTATTTGCCTTTTTTCCTCGCTTACTTTCCATTTGAATTATTATCATAAATTTTATTTAAATTTTTAATTTTAATTTACAGACCTCAACAAATTTATAAGAACTTCTTTTTATTTACCCCTCTGATTTCTTCTCATTTTCAATTGTCATTAAATCTATTAAAAAAGTAAAGATATTAAAGTAAAAGTAAAGATATTAAAGTAAAAGTAAAGATAAAAAACCGTCGATATCTTTACTGATTCATAGTCAATTTGTTAATAAATTTAGTCATTTGAAAATAAAAAGATTGAACAATTTTCGGAAGACTTATATGATTATTGTTTCAGTTCACCCTTATCCGGCCACGAAATTTCACACCTTCATCTGGCAAATTGACTACATTTTGTAGTTCCCTATAATTTAGGATTTCAATGACATTTTACACTTCTAAATTTTTCATCTCTGCCCAGTGGCGCTTATTCCCACCTCCCATCCCAATAATCGTGGCACAAGCTTCCCCTTTATTTTTAAATTTTGGCGGATTACAGGTAATCAAACATTTTAACCTCTCGTGCTGTTTCCAGAGTAACTCAGAATACAAACGAATGCTTCTACGCTTGATACCCGTTGAGCGTTCAACGTTGGTACTGTATCAAGTGGGTGAGTGCTCGCAAGAAGTGATCGCGCTATCCGCACTATAATTGTCGGGCACTCCTTGGGTTCACGGACTGCCGACAGAAGGCTTGTGTCCGATTTTTTACTGGTCCCTTTGCTAGATTGTGTTCCCACATGCATTTACACATTCATAATCTCGCTATACATACATAAGCATACACATATATACACATACATAGACGCACCTACATACATATATATATATATATATACATGTACCCATAAACACACACATATACATACATATATACACAATCATATACAAATAAATGTATAACCACTATATTTTTAATAACAAATATACGACACACCTCATTTACCTAAATCTGCTGACTCGGTTTCACTCACCTTTCGATAAGCCTAAATGCATCCACTTACGTATGTCTTGTTTTGACCCCCAACGTTCACGCACTCTCTTTTATCCTTAAGTCTAGCCCAGGTTTGCTTACTTAGGGTAATTCTACATCCAAGGCGCTTGTATAATATCTGAATTTTACTATTTACCTCAAATTTGCGAATTTGATCAAGTCATCCAACTCGAAGTGATTTAGAAATTCAACCGGATGAACAGAAATGCTGTTAGGCTTTAATTATAAAATTTCATCGTTTTAATATTTCGTCTTCGAATTTTTATTCTGGTTATTCCTAAATTTAACTATTAATTTCCTATGGTTTTCTATTTCATCTCACACCAATAATTGCTTAATTTAATAATAATTATATAATTTACCAAACAGCATAAATTCGCTTGTTCAAATCTATTACGTTTTTTGAGCGTCAACATTTCCTTTTAAATTGCCATCGGTAATTCGTTCTCTAGTTTTTGGTTTTGATGAGATTTTGTATCGGGCTATTTTAAGGTTTGGGAATGGTAAGTATTCAACTAGTCATTTCGAAGGTACTAAGGTAATTATTGGTTAGCTTATTTATCCGTGATTTTAGACGATGACATCAGTTTGATTGAGGTGATTGGCGGTTTTGATAGGATTTCCCAGTGACAGGGATTCGGTCAATTGAAGGGGAAGCTGCTTTGCGTATTCATGGTTGATAAAACTACATGGTGGTGATGGATTTTTCCATATTGAGTGTAATAAAAATTTTTTTTGTTGATTTTGCTTATTGTAGTTGGTTTTATTAAAAATAATTTTTGATTCCCTTTTTCGGGATTAGGATATAGGAATTGCCTCAAAGGGATTTGGTTCTTGGTTTTAAGGTTGGACCTATGTGGTTGAAGGGTATTGGGTTGTCCTGACATGAGGTTGTTATTATAACAGGTGTTCTTTCTCGAATTGCAGTTAAAACTGCTGTGATTGGTTCGTTCCTATTGTGAGTGTGTAGGGCCCTTTAGTTGTATTTTAGTGTTCTTCCGGAGAGTGGTCGTTGATGGAAAATGTAGGGGTTGTTACTAAAATTAAATTTTGTTTTCCTCAATCTCATTGATGGGTATATTCCATTGCTATAATTAAATCTAGGGGAATCCTTAAATCGATATTAAACAAAATTTTTATATATAGATTCTTAAATTAATGGCGCACATTAAGGATTAATATTAGGGCTGCGCGTTGATAAGGGTAATAATATATAATATGGAGTAAATAAAAACAATGTCGATGCTAATAATGATGGTAGGAATTCGAAATATAATGGGAATAGTAATATGGGAAAATTGTCAATAATCATAATTGGTCATATGAATAATGAGGAGAGAAGTGGTTCCTTTAGCAATAAAAGTATTAATGAGTTCGTTAACAAGCACAATCCAAATGTTTTTATCATTGTAGTTGAACATGGATGGGTTCAGGTGGGTATGAGCTGTACTGATCATGATACAGTTGTTTGCTAACATTGTCTAACCTAAGAGTAGAGATGGGGAAAATAGACTTAGTTTTTAAAGTTTAGTATATACATATACACATACACAAACACATATACATATACACGAATATTAATATTGTTTTTGACCATTATACAGCTGGGGATGGGGGTATTTATGTGAAATGTGAATTATACTTTTACAAGTTTAATATATATATATTATATTAATTTGAATTAATATAAATAATAATCAACCTTAAGATATAAGGGTGGATCAAGATTTTTATGGGTTATTTTGTGAAGGAAAACTACTAACTAGAATAATAACATCTTATAAATAATGAAATTAAGTGACTATATTGAATATAAAAATGAATAGGAGCATATGTAAAGGTAGATAAAGATTGTAAATATTTATATTTCAAATGAACATTGTCAAGTAGAATAATAATACTTTATAAGTAATAGAATTAACTGATTTGAGTTAGCCTTAGAATGAATAGCGGTATGTATAGGGTAGATCAAGATTTTAGGTAATTTTTTTTAATTGAACACTGTTAAATAGAATAACAATACTTCATAAATGAAGTATTGTTAGATTAAAAGAGTATCAATGTTTTTATAGAATAGGCATATTTTAGAATTAATGAAATTGGTTCGACAAATGGTTATAATCAGAGATAAGTGTATTGTGGCGATTTTGAGTCTGTGGATTTTCCCTCGTTTACAGATCCTAGCGATGTGTATCTCGTTTAGTTTAGATGTAAGTTTAGGTATGTTATTTACTTGCGAAAAATAGTAAATTTAACAAAAAATCTTTGCTTACTTTCGTAGCCACACTGTGCTCACTATGATAAGCCCTATTGTTATGTAAGCAATGCAGCTACAACCGAACCAAAAAGCCCGTTGTAACCGCAAATAGATCAATTTGAAACATATTTATCACCAAACTAAGTTGATCACCACGAAGTATTTAAAGCAGATACACTACACCGTATACACAGTGCAGTCAACCGCCACTCCGGGTTGGTAAATCATTTTAATTCTTGCATTTGCAGGTTGTGGACCTCATACACTAGCATAGATGCTGGATTGATTGGGATCTCGTGTTGAAATTGTCAACAACGGGGATCTCAGTCAATTCCTCTAAATCACTGATACAGATTTGAACATAGAAAATAAAAAAATCATCTGTAAACATCATAACTCATATATTAATGAAAATCCCTTACTTATAATCTCAGAAAAATCAAGATCAAAATTTTGGCATAAGAAAAGCATTGAAAAGTGACGAAATGTGTTAGTTCAAATAGCTTCTGTTTGGTGTGCAAGTGTGCATTAATGCAGTAAAACAAATTCGGATTATTTTAATTCTCGAACATTGTGTTTTATATATTTTTAAACTTAATGCTGGGTATGCGTGTTGTGTACTGACACATTTCGTCCCGTTCCTAACTTTGGGTTTAGAAATCTGTTCAAGCCCAACAATTTTTATTTCGCCTCATATTTTTCTCAAAACTTCTTTAATTATCCCTCCAATTTATTTTTTCAATAGCATAATTTGCGCCGTTCCTCTTCCCCTAGTTAGACGCCCTGTCGCTGTCTACTATGTTCTAAAAAGTTCTAAATGTCATTTTATTAAATTTAGACGCGAAGACCATTAGCTGTACTCCTTGTGTCCATATTTTCAATAAGATAACATAGAACTTCAATTACCGATATACATTCATCAAACTTATTTTTCACTGGCTTAACAACAGCATAATGAGCATTCCGACGTGTTGTTGATAACCCTTTCACCAACATCCCAATGTATTCAATCAAAACATCCCATCGATGAGTGGAAGCAGCAAAAAATGGAAATATTCCTTCAAAAGTACCAAAAGTTGTAACATGAAGCATTTTCGGCCAAAGACTGTTGGCCACACAAATTCAGTAAATGGTCCACGAACCCATTAAAAATTGCTTTCTTATTATTTCTTTTCAGAATGGCCTTAACACCTCCATGGATTCCAGGCATTTTGTAGCATTTTTGTAGCCTTGAGATCTGCACATCATTATGTCAAGTCTGTCGCGTTTTACATTTGTAAGAATATCGGAAATGAGGTCATCAGTTATTTTTCCCACTTGAAGGGAAAAATCCATGGAAGACTTCTTTGACTTCAACTTTCCCATTGTGGATTTTCACATATCCGATAACCTTAAATATTTGCTCAGGGTGTGATATATCATGTGTGCTGTCGAAATTAATTCCAAAATACCTCGCAGATTTTTATCTTTGACAATAATCTCCTTTACTTGATTTCCTAGGACATGTTGGGTCTTAGGTAGTATAAGTCGGGAACCTCTGACTCCTCGTGTCCTTTTAATCATAACAATCAACTACCCAACGTATATTTGAATCACAAATATAGATTCTTCTCTCAACAATAAACAATCAATAATCAAAGTTAAGTTTGACCGATTCTCCGCTCGGTGTTGATGCTTTGAAAAAAGATAATATTCACCTTTTATTTCCTTAGGTTCTCTTGACCAACGTTTTCCTTTTTCTTTTTGATTTGATCCTTTTTCACTTTTTCGTATTTCTATTCTATATCTTCATTTTCCTTAATCTCCTTTTTTCGTTTTTACCTTTCGCCTACTCTCGTTTCTTCTCGTTTCTTCTTCTCTATCTGAGGCAAAATGTCGCTTTGCTCTGATTTTCCCATTCCTTTTATACTCTTCAAAATCGGGATGACAAATGGTTATTGCCGAGTCAATCTGTCACTTGACATTCGACTCCAAATATCTGCTTCGGCTGTCACCTATAATGATCCAACAAACAAAGATAATTAATGGCCCGTCCGGCTTTTCTGTACGTCCTATCTTCTCCTTGGTCTTTACCCATTAATCATTGTGTCACGATAATGGGCCAAAATTTTCCTTCTATTTACTTTTCTATTTGTTTATCCAGCTCGGATTTCCTTCATCTCCCGGGATCTCCATTAGCTCGGGTTTTCTATTAGCCAATAAATTAACGTTTTCTGTTTTAACACATTTGAATGTTTTTCGACCATTTCAAACATTTTCTGATAAATCCCTAATCATCCTCTTGTTGACCATATGCTAATCTATACCTGTACCGTTTTCCCAATTCAATTTCAATGATTTTACAATTTATTGATTTTTCTCGGAATACCGGATTCTTGTCTTTCGCAACTGCTATTGCCATTTCCTAAAACTGCTTCCATCATACTTTCCTTTACTATCAATTCTGTACATGATCACGATTTTATTTGTCGTCTTCCTTCACCTACTTTTTATTTGAATTTTCAACCTAAATTTCATTTAAATTTATTTTAATTTACTGACCTCAACAGACATTTATTAATTGATTTTACGTTTCTGCTGAAAGGCAAAATACGAATAGTTTTACTGTATATGCACTTCAAGGCATCTTCTTGTAGAACCATTGTTTGGTTAACTTGCGTACGTCTTTTTAAGCCTTTTCATCTTGCTTTGTCATAACACGAGCACTCTATTGATCTATTCTACCTGGTTAATTATCGCATTCGAAAATAGCTCCAAACTTTGATCAGACCAGCCCTGAATCTCATTAACCCTCTCCGTATATTTGTCGAATATATTCGACATTAAAGCAAGATGTCACTTCCAGTTTCATAGGCCATTGAAAAAGTACATCGTTTTCACCGCGCATTATGAAAAAGAAAACAGAAAGATGTGTCCCTTTTCCAGCTTTGAATCCATCGGGATGAAGCTGAAGGCACATTTTGTAACCGTTTTGTGGGAATTGAACGGGTCACTATAAATATCAGCATTATTTTTTACACGGAGAGGGTTAAAATGAATTAGAAATGCTCTGCAAACTGGCACCCTGGTCCAGTTTTGCTATTTAGTCATATATTTATTTAGCTATGATCGGTTATCCGCTTATGAAATACGACTGGACCGAGCAATGTCTGCTCTGTAAAATTTGCAATTTGATTTGGTGTCACCCGGTGCGATCCGCAACTGCCACTAGCCTTATTATTATTTTATTATATTAGATTAATAGTATTAATTATTGTCATTCTCCTCTTTCATCCGATATAATTAATATTTTTATTTACACACAACACAAAAAAATAGTTATGTTACTTTTAGAGCATTTCTATAGTAAATTTAACCCTCTGATTTCAAATATCTACGTAGTGTTGTGTTAGATTATTACTTTTAACGTTTAATTTATAATTACGACATGCAATCGTTATCATATTATGGTTGTGTACATCTCTCATTCCTAACTCTTAATGCTTATTTGCCACACTATAAAATCTTATATAACAAAATCAATATATAATATTGACAATTTATCAGTAGTTTATTATTGATATATTTAAAATAGGAAATTAAGAATTTTATATAAAACTTTTAATATATTAATATTTTGGTTTCTAATTTTACTTTTGTCTCCATATTTCATCTCGTTTGTTTATTGTAGCTGTTATCTTTTACTTTTTATTTCTCGAACTCATCCCCCAACTATTCCTTCTCATCACAATCTCATCTGGTCTACTCGGAATTGTTTTAATTTGATTAAAATAACGCTGAAATATTCTTTCTTCCGTTCTACTCTGAATCTTCATTGTCCAAACATTTATTGTCTCCATATTTTCATATGGTTTAGTATATTTGTTTTGAAAACTTTCACGTGTTCGCATTTTACAGGAATCTGATCTCTTAGCTCTTGTTCATGTTCAATGTATTTTTATTGTAAATAATTTTGCTCTACCAGGCCTTGTTCGGGTACATTTTAATTTCATCGTGCATTCTTCTCGATTTTTTTCAAAATAATTCTTTAAAACGCATTTATATCTTTATATTTTCATTTTCATTATATTTTCATATTTTGATTTTCATGGATTTCATTTATTGCATATTTAAAAGAAAATATCCTTTTTTGTTTCGTACTTTATTTATTTCCTTCTAAAAATTCTAATACAAAACTGTTTTGGGTTTTACATAACTCGTAAACTTTAGCACGTCAATTTGAAGGTTGCACCGATATCCCGACAACTTTAACCAATTTTTAACAATTCCTAACCTGCTTTTGCAATTAGACATTTCCTAGTGCTGATTACGATCGGTTTCCTCAATCGTTCAGTAATTAATAAAAAATTGATAAAAATAATCAATAAAATTATTAATAAAATTAATTTTTTTCCAATTTAACCACTGATTTAGTTTTCCGTTGAATTTATTATTAATAAAATAATCAATGAAAATATTGATAAAAATAATCAATAAAAATATTGGTAGTATAAATAAGATTAATGAAATAATCAATAAAAATAAAATCAAAGTGGCAAGCCAATGAAATCGCGCCAAAATTTCCATCCGTAACGTTATCAATAAATAAAAATACAAAAAAACCAATTACAATATTATAAACATCGGCAAATATTTTCTGCAAATGGAATTTCACGTCATCAATCTCGAGCTCCATTCTTCCATTTCCAATTTCGATTACTGCAATTGCGCTCGTCTTCTTACTAATTTCCATTGGAAATCCTCGATCTGATTGATTGTGTCCGAGTACCTAGGAAACCGAGTGGATAGAAATATCTCAAACAGATCAATAATAAAAAATAGATGAGTCATCGTGCCTGATTTTGTGAACCTAATTACACCGATTACATATAAATTGATAAACGAGATTCGAACACAATCAAACCGGAGTTTGAGATTTACTAACAAACATACTACGTACTTTACACGATTTCGAAACAATTCTATAATTCAATGTACCCAGCTGTAAAGATCTTTCTTTTATAATCGTATCCTTCTTGAAATATATCCTTCCGAGTACGCAATACCATCGTATATTTTTGCTCATCTTTTTGTTAGCATCAATACTCATATTCACTACATCATTCGACATATCAGTCAATTTACATTCATTCATACAACGAATCTAATTTGTATTCTAATTTTTTGATCATTGAAATATCCAATTATCCAATTATGGATCAATCCCAATATTTATTACCATAACGAGTCATTAGATCAAAAGCGAAAACCCCACAATTTATGAATACATTTTTAACCCGTTAAGTGTTACCCAGTAAAATGTTATTCATGTCTTAAACAATTTTTCTTTAAAAATTGTATGAAAAATTTTTTATTTTGTGAAAAAGCATTTGAAGAAATTTATAATATTGATTTTATTTGAATTTCCAAGTTTGCTCTGATGATTTTGAATTCCTTTCAAATCTGTTCAAATAAATTCTAATTTCAAATTAAATTTTTTATAATATTTATGAACAAACACTGAAAATAATTAACATAATTAATATTTCAAATTGCGCTCAAAGCTAAAATACAATATTTACAAATTGTTTGTTTATCTACATCAAAATACAAAAGATAAATATTGAAATTGTAAACGTCAGCGGAAATAATTAATGTAATAAGTATGATTTATGATTTATGTTGTAAATGTTGAAATATTTTGATAATTTTGTTAATTTTAGATAAAATATTTGCAAGCGTATGAAGAGAAATAAATTTGAATTTGATAATGAAATCAGCAATGAATTGATATGCAGAATTTGCAAATGTTTAATGATAAAAGCTTGCCAAGCTCCTTGCGGGTGTCGCTTTTGTTCCGATTGCATTGAGCATTATTTGGATGGAAAAGATAAATTATGTCCAGGAGCAGGAAAATATTGTCAAGTTCAAACTATTCTTTTCACTAAAGATCTTCTGTGGATCACGTAGCCAATTTAAAAATATCTGAAGTTATTGTAAAATGCCTAATGCAAAATTGTGAATTGAAAACCGAGTTATGCATGATGGAGAGCCACATGAGAACATGCAACAAGCAGCCAATCAGATGTCCGTTTAATAGAATTGGAAAGTCCATCTCAATGAGAACAATGAAGCCCATAGCAAATTATTGATCGATCATATCAGTAATTTATGCAATGAAATGCAATCAATGAGAGATGAGAATGTGAAATTGCGTAATGGAATTATCGAATTGAAAGGTGAAATGTCGCAATTCAAACAACAATTTGATAATATCAATGTAAATTTTATTTGTAATTAATTTTATTAATATTTTGTGATTGTAGGTGAAATTGTGCAATTTTGAAAGGAAAGAGGCGGAGAACAGAGAGGAAATAGAAGAATTGAATGAGGAAATGGTGGCATTGAAGAATAAGAATCGCTCATTGAGAATGGAGATGGATACAAATATTGGATCGATCAATCAAGTTTGATTATTGATTTGATTTGTTATTGATTTGTTATTGATGTAAATCAGATCAGACAGCAAGTTGAGGTGATTGAATCAAAATGTCAACAGCAAATTGATGAGATGAAAGAGAAATGCGAGCAGCGGCAGCAACGGAAGAATGAAAAGGTGATTTATTGATTATTTGAAATATTTGAATTTGAGATTCAGTTGCATCTTGAAATGGCGAAATGCGCCAATGAAATTCGGTCCACCAAAAAAAGAAAATTAGCAAATGAAAAAAATAAATTACGGATTTTTTGAATGGGAAATCGATAAATTTTCACAACAAAAGGAAATGAAAATATTTACAGCGAGGCATTTTATTCCGGGCAAATCTGTTACAAAATATGCTTGTGGGTGTGGATTGTGGATGATTGGGTGTTTGGTGGTTTTGCCGCCAGCAATAAATGAGAAAATCAATAAAAATTAGCATTATATTGATATGAAATTGAATTATTTATTGAACAGCTGTCATTATAAGCATACAACACACATCATCAGGGGATCTCACAATTGCTGTCATTATCTGATCTATTATATCAATGCGGATCAGATATTATGGCAGCCATCTTAGATTTCTATCAGATAATTTATTTGAATTTATTATAATGTTGGGCTGGAACCAAGAACTGAGAGTTTGTTTTAATCGATCGAAAATACCTAACACAAGACCCGCAAAGTTAAAAAAACTTATGATCAAGGTTTAATATAAAATAAATTACATAACACATTAAGAATCAATAAACCCCGTATAATAGAATAAAGAGATAAATAAATTTAACAAAAAAATTGAACACTTAAAAATTTCGATAGAAAAATAATAAAATGTAAAATAGAATTATTTGAAAATTATTTAAACGATATAAAAATTAAATCGTCAAAATAATAAAATTAGTTAACATTATGTAAATTGTAAAGTTTATAGAATAAAATGGTTAGAATTATGTAACTTATTAAATTTAAAGAATAAAAGTGTTTCAATTAATAAAATTTAAAATAACTCAAATTATTTAAATTATAAAATTTATAAAATTAAATTATTAAAATTAATTATTGACACAAATATGACTAAGAGCACAAACAACAAATCCTCAGTTAAACCCGAACCAAACCCCCATTCAATCATGCGATCATTTAAAACAAATTTAGCTGAAAAGAATTTCATATTTCCTTTTATCAACATTAACCTAACTTACTTACTCCATCATAACTAAAATTTCAATTTTTGAATTGACAAAAATCCAACCGAACCGAAATTCATTTTCATTCCATTCTTTTGATCCTATAGTCAGTGATATACACATACATTATCCTATTGATACACAGATTTTTGAATATTTTAGCCAAGAACCTTCTCATCTATCCAACAAGTTAGAAAGATCTTCAATACATTTTTAACAACTTCCACGAAACAGATTGACCAGATTATTAATTCCACAAGAAGGGTAACTGATTTTTTTTCTTACGACTAGACAAAGAGTAAAAGTTATTTTTACGCGGCAATTTAAAGAAATCTGCATTATTTTATTTTGAAATTCTTGGTTTTATCATGCATATTTTTTCCTTAAAGATAGCTACAATCGAATAATTAATTTCACGATGCCGCATACACACGTGTTGCAGTGGGCACTCACAGCAATGGAGAGTGGAGAATACAAAAATAAAAACAAATAAAATAAAGTAAAACTGTAGGTAATTCCATTTTCCTAAATAATTTTTAGTTTTAAAATTTTCTAATTTTATGGTTGCCAAATAATTTTACTACAATATAAATTTTACTCAAATATAATTATTAAACTATATTTAATTTTGAATTCTCTTAATTTATTGTTTTCATGTTTATAAAATTTTTTGTTTTGTTATTAACGTTAGGTTTTAGATTGAAAGTCATTTTTGATCTCGAAATTTTGTTGTTAGTATTGGCTTTTGACAAAGACGATTTTTATTGATAAATTCCGGCTGAGCCCCCAAAAATCATGTTGGTTACTTAGGGGTGTCATTTTAAATTTTAAATACGTTAGGGTTAATCATATGTATTCACTCGACTCTTTCCTAAGTACGTCCATGGCTATTGTACTTTAACCATTTATGTACTTTTATATTTTATTCAACTATGGTCTTCATTTCTGGATGTTTTCCATTGTTCCTTTCCAAAATTTTGTGCAGGGATGTGCCTTTATTTTCCTATCATAAATCATTATGGGTTTTTTTATAATATTTGCGGATAATTTATTTCCCAGTCGATAAATGTCGTTCCATATTTTCGGCAGTTCTTATGAAAAATGTAACTTAATTTTTCACAAAGTTGAGTAGGGGTCTGCCCTTATTCCCAAGTTAATAAACATGTTCCCACACTTCTCATAAAAGTTTGAGCAGGGATCTGCCTGTATTTCTAATCCTGGACTATCGGATATCTTAACTATTCGTGGTTTCTATAGAAATCTACTTCATCTACTGACAACAGTTCACAACTATCCTATTATTTCTCCTAACTCAGTGATATCTATGAAATTAAAAGTGACTGAGCCACTCTATTATATCTAGACCTAAACAAGGCCCTAAACTATCCGATGGACCAAACTGACGAAACATCTGCTGACCAACGACATGAATTTCATCAGTTCACAACTATTCCACTGAATCTAGAACATTGGCACATAAATTTATTATAAATCAATTCAACTACAATTATTATCAAAATTATAACCGGGTCAAAATAAATAAGATATTTATTGTTAAAATATTACCAAAAATTAACTTCTATTTAAAATTTTATTAATTCATAAAATTATATAACATTACACTTAACGAACAACAGAAAAATAAAAAAATAAAATATCAATATAAATGGAAAACAACTTCAATTTAAAAATTTTTATTAAAAAAATTTTTAAATAATATTAAACCTACCAAAATTACATCTAACATACAAAAAATTAAATTTACTTTACCGCGATGGCATACACCGAAAATTGAGAGCTCCTGATAACGTCTGGTGAATTTTTGATTGCTCAAGTTGAACAAGTTTAACCAGTTGTTAAACTGAAATTTCAATCCGTATTTATACTGATTGAATTGTACACCTACGCATTCTCTGCTACTATGTCCAATTAGAATGCGAGGCAATTCTGATTAATTTTTGCATGCATGCATGAATGTGTGCAATTGTTTAATTTTTAATTTAATAAATTTAATTAATCAAAATTCTATTTATATTAATTTTTAAGATTTATTTTTATAATTCTATAATTTAAATAGTTTTTGCTAATTTTAATTTAGTTTTACAAGTTTTATAATTTAAATAAGTTTAGTTAATTTTATTTTAGTTTCATTAATTTAAACAATATGATTTTATAAATTTTTATAATTTATCTAATTTTACTACTTTTATTCTACTTTTTATCATTTTACCAGTTTACTAGATAATTTATTTTAAATTTATTTATTTAGAATTTTTCATATTATTAATTAATTTATTGCCCATTACTTTATTATTATTTTATTTAATTTTTTTTGTTGTTAGCTATTCCGAATACGATGTTTCTCCTAATTGTGTTAGTGATCGTGACCTTTTTTTGCCTTCCATTATTTTATTACCCAGGTCTTATTTATCATCAATGTGTTATGTACTTTAATTTGTATTGATTGGTGTTTTAATTAAACTTGGTGAGATTTTTATGTTATATATTTGTGATTCATTAAAACAAGCTCTCAATTATCGGTTCTAGCCGAACATCACTCTGTTATCAAAATTTGATTTAAATAATTTTGAAAGATATTTAAAAATATTAATTTGGTTTTAACAAAAATTTTGGAAATTAAGTTACAAATAAATAAGAAAAAAAAATGAAAAATTAACATTAGACGAATTTCAAATCTCAATTTAATCTAAAAACCAATATTTATAAAATGTTTGTTTATCTACGTCAATAAACAAATTTTCAATATTGAAATTTCAAAAGTAAGAGGAAATAATTATTTTTAATTATAATTTATGAATTTTGAAAAACTTTGAAATATTTTAATAATTTCATAATGAAATATTTAATTGTTTTATTGTCATAATTATTGATTTGAACTTATTCAAATCTGACAAAATATTTGGATTTTTAACATTAACACAGATATTTATTTTATTTTAATTTTGATTTTCTATTTTAAAATGTTTAAATTTCCATCAAAATTTTACTTTTTGTTATCAAATTTGAATTTAAATAATTTTGTAAGATTTAAAATAATTAAAAAAAATGAAAATTAACATTAATAAAATTTCGAATTACGCTCAGCTAAAATACAATATTTATAAATTGTTTGTTTATCTACATTAAAATACAAATTATAAATATTGAAATTGTAAACGTCAGCGGAAATAATTAATATAATAAGTATGATTTATGTTGTAAATGTTGAAATATTTTGATAATTTTGTTAATTTTAGATAAAATGTTTGCAAGCGTATGGGAAATGATGAAGAGAAATAAATTTGAATTTGATAATAAAATTAGCAGTGAATTGATATGCAGAATTTGCAAATGTTTAATGATAAAAGCTTGCCAAGCTCCTTGCGGGTGTCGCTTTTGTTCCGATTGCATTGAGCATTATTTGGATGGAAAAGATAAATTATGTCCAGGAGCAGCAAAATATTGTCAAGTTCAAATGTTTAATTTCAATGAAAATGTTTTCCAAGATCAGGCGATTAACTTAAGAATATCTGAAGTCATTGTAAAATGCCCAATGCAAAATTGTGAATTGAAAACCGAGTTATGCATGATGGAGAGCCACATGAGAACATGTAACAAGCAGCCAATCAGATGTCCGTTCAATAGAATTGGATGCGAAATGAATGAGGTGGAGAAGGAGGAAATGAAAGTCCATATCAATGAGAAGGCCATAGCAAATTATTGATTGATCAGATCAGTAATTTATGCAACGAGATGCAATCAATGAGAGAGGAGAATGTGAGATTGCGTAACGAAATTATCGAATTTAAAGGAGAAATGACGCAATTCAAACAACAATTTGATAATATCAATGTAAATTTTATTTGTAATTAATTTTATTAATATTTTGTGATTGTAGGTGAAATTGTGCAATTTTGAAAGGAAAGAGGCGGAGAACAGAGAGGAAATAGAAGAATTGAATGAGGAAATGGTGGCATTGAAGAATGAGAATCGCTCATTGAGAATGGAGATGGAGACAAATATTGGATCGATCAATCAAGTTTGATTATTGATTTGATTTGTTATTGATTTGTTATTGATGTAAATCAGATCAGACAGCAAATTGAGGTGATTGAATCAAAATGTCAACAGCAAATTGATGAGATGAAAGAGAAATGCGAGCAGCGGCAGCAACGGAAGAATGAAAAGGTGATTTATTGATTATTTGAAATATTTGAATTTGAGATTCAGTTGCATCTTGAAATTGCGAAATGCGTTAATGAAATTCGGCCCATCAAAAAAAGAAAATTAGCAAATGAAAAATATATAAATTACGGATTTTTTGAATGGGAAATCGATAAATTTTCACAACAAAAGAGAAATGAAAATATTTACAGCGAGGCATTTTATTCCGGGCCAATCGGTTACAAAATGTGCTTGATGGTGATGATTTCGAATCTTTGTGGTTATTGTGTTTTGCCTCATTTCTGTTTGATGCGTGGGGCAAATGATAAGCAATTGGATTGGCCGTTCAATCAATCCGTGACAATCGATGTGATCGATCCAGCAAATGGCAACATTTATAGGAGCACGTCAATTAAATATTCAGATATCCCTCGTTATTATCCAGATGATGCCAATTGGAGGAAACCGTCAGGTGACAGAAATCATCCAATTATGATTTATTTGGATTCCTCGATCAATTATGGCATTGGCTCAATCTATGAATTAGCAGCCAAAAATGATAAATTGCTGCTCAGGTGCAGAATTGAATAATTATGACAAATTTAAAAAACATTTCAATAAAAAATTGATTAACTTTGGATTTTGATCTGATTTATTATTTGCCTTATTATTATTGATTTATTATATGAGATAATTATTGTGATAATCATTGTCATTCTCCCCCCCCACGCGCTTTCCATCAGATATTATTATTATATTTATTATAATTAAATTAATAATTAATGTGAAAGAAATAATCCAATCAAAATCCACCCGAATATAAGTGCTGACAAATCGCCTCAACAAATCAAGCGCTCCTATGACGAATGGAACTGACGAGGAAACCGCCATCGCTGCTGCTGCTGATGTTATATGAGTTGTGGAGAAATTATTGATGTATTGAATGGCAGTAAAATGCACCTAAATGCAATATATGCCTTATATCAAATTGATTAATGCCTTAACATTTCACCTCCGCCAGCTATTTGTGAGGCATTTCAACGCAATCCGCAACAACAATATTGATAAAATGTTCCAAAATTGCTTTCACATCAGTTTGGGTAAGTTTACCAAAATGAGAACTGTCAATGCGATGAGTGCACTCGGTGCTTTCTAAACTCAATCAAATTCTGTTACGCATTCTTTAAATAATTAAATGATTTACTTTAATTAATTTTTGTTTTGCATCTTTCACGAAATTTGGATCTCTTAAAGGTCTCGGGTCCGATTTGCTAATAATATTATTGTTAATATAATAATAATAATAATAATAATAATAATATTTGCATTTGTAATACTTTTTAAGAGCAAGTTATCTGATTTAATATTAAATATTGTAACATTTCATAAATTTATTCACTTTTTCATTCGTTAAATTTTCAAATACAATATTATTAAAACAAAAAAGATTTCATGTAAAATAATATTTAAATTCACAGATTTGATAATTTTTTTTAAATGAATTTTACTTATTAACAAACAGCGAAATTTATCTTCAAATCATGAATATAGTAAAAATATAAGATAATAAGAACTCCAGGTAGATCTTAACTCGAAAGAGTACAAGAAAAATTTTCGGAACCTGAAATTCGTAAACTACAACTGCAAATATGAAAGAAATACCTTAAAGACTTTGCATACAAAATAAACCAGCATTAATGAGAATGCCAGCATTAAAAAACAATAAAATATTGTTCAAGATATGGTCTAAATTATTAAAACCTCTCGCAGTGATTTAATGATGATTTTGAAGCAATATAAATGAACCACTAAATACAGTTGATCAAATACAAGAAATTTTACTCAAAGCAAATTATGCCAACTACAATTATATTCACAGAGAAAATGAAACTGAGAATAATGGAATGAAGCATTTTTTACAAAACATTTCTTATACAATCAAAAAAAAACCAATCAAATTCCTTCAACATATACACTTTATATGGTAACAAAACTGACCCGACAAAACACTCCCGACAAAAAGGCACTCGACATAAAGGGCCTCTTATATAAGGGCCCTTGGCAAAAATGACCTATGTCTAAAGAGCCCCCGCCAATAATTCACGCCAATTCATGCCCTTTACATTTGCATTTTTCACATTACAAGTTTGTGGCTCCATAATTTTCGGCTGTGTGATTATTTCTACCACACTTCATGCACCAACTGCCTTTCTTCATCTCGATTGGCTTACGGCTATTGCAATCCTAAGCAATATGACCCTTTTTATGACAACAGAAACATTCCACTGGTGATTTCTCCCTATTCATCATGAACATAGTTGATTTCTCTAAACTACTCTCTAATATAATTGCTTTTTCTGTTAGCTTATCATAACTATCTCACACGTGAAGAATCAGCGCGTTTCTCAATGCTGAACTGAGTCCTGCCCATTACTGATCTTCTACCAGTGTTGAGGTCTCGATATTCGAAAACACTCAACTTGCACTGGTTCTTATATATATATATAAGAACCAGTGCAAGTTGAGTGTTTTCGAAGATGGATTTAACTGGCGACCACGCCGAAAATCAAAATATCAACGTCATTTCAAAATCGACAAAATCGCTAATGGAATGCCTACAGAAATCATGCCAAGACATGCTCACACTGAACATCAGACGATATGATGGACGAGGTTTAAAAGAAGCCGAAGAATGGATCAGGGATATAGAAGAATGGTGGCACAGAAAATACTACGCTGTTGTTGTAGCAATCTAAATATGACTGGTGCCCAATTTCAGTCCCTATCAATTTGACTCCCTTTGCTTTTAAATGATCTTTAGCCCTAACAAACTATAGCACTTGGGTCTTAAGAAAACAAATTCCTTATACCCTAAACCTTTACTTTCATCTTTAAACTTCCCTATCACAGAATCAAGGTTTCTCGAGTATAAGGGATGTGCTGGGTCATAGTGGCTAGTATCTAAAAGATTGTCACGATTCATTACCGGCAAAAGAGTGTCAAGCTTACAGTGCATAACCTCAAGAAAAAAGGAGTCGGTGTCGCCGGCAACGATATTTATATCACAATTAAATTCAGACCTGTACTTGGCCAATTCCACATATTGTAGTTGATACATTCTTAGTTTAGACAGGTCTAGCACTGATTGCCCGATGTAACTAGGCCTGTCTAAACATATTGAATCTTTATTCAGATGGGCGGCTATCAAGTCATCATCAATTTTGATTGATTTCCTGAAAGTCGCTTTTGAAGCATATACAATCATCTTTTTAGATGAATTGCATAGCCTCAAATTCATCCGCTTTTTTAGATTCTCCACCGATTTACCATACAAACTATTATTAAATAATTTGTATAGATCCCTATATAATTCACATGTAGAATTTGATCTCAAATTAGTGTTTTTATCTATGTATGATTTAAAAATGGGTGCATGCGAAAATTTAATAGCTCTATGTACTTTATTAATAATAGCCCCCAATTCTATATACATCTTGAGAAGCCTCCAATGAAGAACATGGTTCTTCTTCGGCCAATGCGTGAGCAACAGCTTCTCAACTTTAGAATTTGGTGGGCACATCTTTTCAGGAGCAATCGGAAAATCATTCAGAAACTCATGCAAACGATCAGGTATATCAATATCAACCTCCATAGTATAGCCATATGGAAGATTATCGATATCAGCATTCATACATTCATTCAAGACATCATCCAGATTGTCATACACCCATTCAAAGTCAGCATAAGGCAGATTTTGGCTTAAGGCCCAACCATACAAGTTGTTAATATCTATGTACAAGAGTTCTGTGTCTTCAGAACTAGCAATATAATGTTTGTTAACAAATGTTAACCCACCCCGTATCCCTCCTTCATAGAAATTAAACATTTCCATGTCCTGCAAAAGTTCAATGGGTTCCGTTAATGTCATAAACGCTGAGGCCCATGACATACCGGGAATACCATAGAAATTAAGAGGCTCAAGACCATTATATGCAATGGCCTTTTCACGGAATTGTTGAAAATAATCTGCGAGGAGAAATACATCTAATTTAAGGTAAGTTAACATGTAATATAACATGTTGTTACAATTTTGCTGAGTCCAAATAACTTGGGCTAATGCATACTCATCATTAGACACAGAATCCCAGATCAGAGGTAGTTCAAGAGTCGATTCCAGACCCTCAAGAGATGTGACGAAGTCATAAGGAAAGATACCTTTGTCTCGAACAATTGCGCCATCAAAAACAGAAGAAGTTAAAGGCAGATCGGAAAGAGTCTTAACCGCTTTTGCTAAAGATGAATTAACAAACTGCATGCTGTCAATAAAACGAACAGGCAATTTGTTTATACACGCGATGAGAGAGATGAATTTTTCTGTAGTGGTCGGAATAATATTTAATTCCCAAGAAGGAAAATTTTTCAGACCATACTTCAAAATATGATGGAGATCATACCCCCTCAAATTATGAAAGACAACAGGTAACTGTTTCTGAATTCGCCGATAAACATTACATTTCCTACAAGCAGCACCTAAATACTTACCTGTGAAGTGGCAATGGTCCCTAACTCTATCTCTAATGAATTTTTTACAAAGGTAACAGGTCCTGGAATCTCTATATGCCCGTTCTTCAATGAAAAACAAAGTTTGCATGGGCTTTTTCCCATTAATTTCGTAATATGGCAGGACAATTGTGACAGCAATTTCCTCCACCTTACGAAGGAAAGACAACACACAATCTTCACCAACAAACTCATAATAAAATCTGGTGTTATTGTAATTATTAATTAATAACATGCCTGCTGTTATTGGCAAGTGCTTTTGGTGGTGGGTAATATCCTCGGGTAAAATTGCCTCAAAATCGGCATATATCACGAATGGCGGGGTGATTGTCTTCGCATAATTTTGAAAAATTAAATTTTTCTCTTTAGGTAGTGTGTATAAAGTTGTTCCTATCTGGTTTTTATGCATAAGGCGACATGAATATCAAATGCATTTTTATGTCTAAATCCCTGATCTTTTACCAATAACTCTGTTGGTTGTGCCGAAATAGACTTGAGTACAAAAGCTCTTTCCTCAATCAACGATAATTGATGAGAAAGTTCCCCAACATGATTATTTGGGTTCTGCTTTCTACGATAGAACTGCTGTCTAAAGATTCTGCCAGCATCTCAGAGTAATATTAAAGTTGTCATTGCTTCTCTCATTTCTGCCCATGTTTTAGGTACATTGGGAGCTGATAATGCCATTACATCATTGCAATTTTCTCTGGCATGTCCCTTCAAGTAAATTGGCAGTGTCCTAATCATTATGTTGTCTGGGTCAACACAGCCTCTGCCATCTGATAATATTTGGACATAAATTCTGGGAATTATCCTAGATCACCACTGACTGCCTTAACAGACAATGTAGGTTACCTTGCGAAAACATTTGCATTAACTTCATTTACCATTTGTTGCTTTAGTTTAACTTTATTTTCAGACGCTATTTTGAGTTTGTATTTCAGAATATGCCCACTGATGATTTCTAAATCACGTCGTGCTCACAGAAAATGTTAAGTTCGTAAAGGGGTATACATTATCGATTGGCTCCATCCATAGGCTGTGGCATACATATAATTACTGCCATGAAGTCTATAAATTCCAGTGGATCTCCTCATACAGGTAGTTTCTGACAACTCACGTATTTATTGTCTTACTTGGAGTTCCCCACAGAAACTGTGGACACGGGTGTTTCGTCATTGTTATTTGTATTATTAAATTGTCTTTGGGTACTAATTGTATTCGCAACTAGATTTTGGCTTCTCAATTTATAAAATGATCGGGTCAACACAGTTTTCACTCGTCTAAAATATAAAGTGTTGAAATTACAAAATTCCGATTCGTTTCAATTTTGACTTTTCAATAATTAATTTTTACAATTTTGATTTTTCACTTTGCTTCAATAACAAAATCACCACTTTAATAATTCTTGGATAATATTCACCACTTTATATCAAATTCTCTTCTTCAAAAGATATATATTTTCCCAATCTTAACAAATTTTCACCGACTTTTTATCAAGTCTATATCATTCGGTATTTCAATCAAATATTATCACAAATTCAACGAATTCTCACCGACTATTGATCATATCGGGCTCACTTAATATGTTGGGTATTTTGTGCAAGTCTGACTAGAGGTATGCTGTTTCCTTGGTATGCTTTTGAAATTAAGTTAAACAATCCAACACAAAAATCTTTATTCGTGACTAATACAATTACACTTTAATTGCAATCTTTATTGACAGAAACACACTTCAAACAACTCTTTTTGCTAAGCACTTTTCAATATCAATATAATCTTTGCTCAGGGATTAATCTTCCAATGGGAGATGTCCCTTTCGGGTACGCTCGATTTCTAAATAATAAATTATCACTGATTTCTAAGTTTTCTACTTCTTTTTAATGTCGTGTTTCAGAAATTGAAATTGTCAAAATTTGTTGGCCTGAGTGAATCTCTTAATTACGCGCTAGAAAATATATTATTCCATCATTTTCATTTTTTACTAAAATTCTCTATTAAAATTTTCATAATTGTGCTTAGTTTGATTTTGTTCTTGAAATATTTCGTTCGTCCAAGTTTATCGCTCCGATGAATTAGTTTTTTCTAGAACAGAATTTTTATTTTCCTTTATTAAACTTACAAACCCTTACAGATCCATTAGCACATCTAATACTGTTTGATGAGATATTTTTTTAATTTTTGTATCGTTGAGGTGAGTCACCAATTATATGACAATGTTAACTTAATTTCATTTTCTTCTATTTTTCAAAAATCATTTTAAGGTAAGTTTTTGAATTAAAGTAATTTTTAGGACTTGAATTTTGATTTTATATAATTATGAGATCATTATTCAAGTTCTTAAATATTACTGTTAGTCATCATTTATAATATAACACATTGATAATTAAATTTCAGGTGTTTTTTAGGAATTTTATGATATTTTATTTGGATTTATTTCGTAAAAATGTAAGTTAGATATTTTTATAATTATAAATAAGTAAAGTCATCACCAAACATTTATTTTTTTAAGACATCTAGGAAAGAATGGATAAAATAGTTTTTTAAGTTTTTGTAATCTTCTTTCGAATTTTGTCTTTTTCTGTAATTCTATGAAAATATTAATTTGTTAAAATAATTTATTAAAATTTACGATTTGCGATTTTTTTCCTGCAAATTCAAAGATGTCGAAGGACCTTCTTCAATATCTGTAAATCTAAAGAAATTTTATATTCTAAATTATTTTATAATTAAATCTTACGATGTATTTTCTTCTTTTTCTCTAAAGTTCAAGGTAGAGCAGTCAGAATAACTTTTTAAATAATTTGAAAATAGTAATATGTTAATTTCGCAAAAAAACACTTTATTAATTTTGTATGTATTTTTCATTATGTGTGCTGTGCTTGTATGCTTAATTATTTCCTCTCACTTTTTAGATTCCTTATAATAAATATGTTAAATTTCGCAGCATTAAATTTTTACACACAGGTAAGTTTGTGTGTTCCTATAATATATATTTATTGATTTTTTTTAGATTATAGGCTATGTTATATTTCGCAAACGGGTGTAGCAAGGTAACTTATGACATTAGGTTGTGCAACATCAAACAGAACGTCACAAATGAGAACGGCATGACGAAAGCTGACCACAAAAGGGGTTCACAAATCATGTAACTATGGGTAAATGCTTATAATAAATGTATATAGTTAATTATCCAATAAATGCCAGTTACCATGGTGATTAGAATTTATAGCCAGAAATACAAAATAATCAATTTATTATTAAACAACAAAATAAAAACAAGAATGATTTATTTGTGGGTGGGAAACATGACCTTGGTTTCTATGACAACCCCACCGGCACTTGAATGGGATTTTGACATTTGTGGCTTCGATTGTCCTGTGTCCCATTTCGTCTTGCGCATTCTCATTTCGGAATCAATAACTAAAGATTTGATCGTTAAATAATCAATAGATAATCAATAATTATTCCACTTTTCGTTGTGGCGGTTTTGTTGGGTTTCGTTGCGGTGCCGCTTGAGAGTTGATCCAATCGCTTCCGCTCCGCCGCATCTTGGGCCTTGGCGAGCACCTCGTAATAGGATTCCTCTCCAAATCGATATGGATCATAAAGTTCCTAATTATTGATTAATTAAAATTTTTTTAAAAATTAATTGAAAAAAAATTCAAATTAATAATTAATTAAATAATTTTAATAATTTTTAAAAAATTAAAAAATTACTTAGTAATTAAATATTAATAAAAAATATTTAATTAAATTATTTATTAATTAATAATTAATAATTTGTTAATTAAAAATATTTATTAAAAAATAATTAAAATTAATTTTAATAAATAATAAATTAAATATTAAAATCCAAATTAGTTAAAATATTTAATTAAATAATATAATTAAGAAACAAAAAAAAATAAAATCTAATTAATCTAATAAAATTTATTTATAAAAGAATTCCAAATTAATAAATAATAAAAAATAAATAATCACAATTAAAAGACATTAATAATTTATTAATTATGAAATTATATTTAAAAATAATTAGAATTAAATAAAGTATTTTTAACTAATAATTAATTTATAAAATAAAAAATTAGTTGGAAATTAAATATTAATAAAAACTCAATTAAAATTAATTTTTAAAAATAATAATTTATATTATAAAATGCAAATTAGTTATTAATTAAAATATTTAATAAAATGATTTAATTAATCAAAAATAAATAATTAATAAACAAAAAAATTAAATTTAATAAATAATTTATTTATAAAAGAAATTTAAATTAATTATTAATAAAAAATAATCAAAAATAAATAATCACAATCAAATTTATAAAAATTAAAAATTAATATTTAGTAAATATTTATAATAAAATTAATAAAATAATAAAACTAAATAAAATAAAATAAATTTATTAATTAAAAATATTTATTAAAAAATAATTTAAATTATTATTTATACAAATTACAAATTAATTAAAATATTTACCCTAAGTTCTTGTCTATAAGCCGGACTCGTGCATAAACCGGTTTCTCTAAATCACATATATTAAAAAAATTTTTTTTTATCTTAGATAAGCCGGACTCATGGATAAGCCGTAAAGTTTTTAAGTAATTCCGCGCATATTTATTGAACCTCAACGTGCGTAATGGCATCCCGTTGATCTTTTACAGCAAGATAGTCTACAAAACCGCATAATAGGAAATGGCCCTCATATGGTAGCAGACTGGTTTATATGCGACATTGCATAAATATATAAAAAAAAGTCACCCATTATTTATCCAATATTTTAATAAAATATCCAATAAATTAATAAAACATCCAATATTTTACTAAAAAATCCAATAAATTATTAAAATATCTAATAAATTATTAACCCATCCAAAGATTTATTAAACCATCCAAAGATTTATTAAACTATCCAAAGATTTATTAAACTATCCAAAGATTTATTAAAAAAATAAGATGCGTGCATAGTTTTGCATATTTAAAAGAAATGAAATTTTTGAATTTAATTGAAATTAACATTATGAGCTTGAAGAAAAAAGAGGAAGGCCTGAAAAAATAAGGAAAAACGTCAGCAATTTGAAAGAATAAAGTTGCCTTTCTTTTTTTATTTTATTTTTTATTTTTTAATATTTAATGTTAAATTTTCGTAGTTTTGGTTGTTTTCATGCGTAAGTGTTTTTTATTGATCCACAAGTCAAAAATATTTTTATATTTTTTTTATTTTTATATTAAGATTTTATTTGTTTTAAAATATATTTCTAAGTTTTTTTTATTTGAAAGGCCATTTTTTCTTATTTTTTTAATAAATCTTTAGATGGTTTAATAAATCTTTGGATAGTTTAAGGATTTATTGGATATTTTAATAATTTATTAGATTTTTTAGTAATTTATTGGATACTTTACGATTTTATCGGCATATACGATTTTCGGGTTTAAAATCTTTTTGTTTTAATTGCCATTTGACACGTGTGTGCAGCAATAAATATATACCATCTTATCATAAAAATTTCTTTAATCCCTGGTAAAATGCAAAATATTTTTGGAAATGCAAAGAAGACTCGAAAATCTTATCCCAATCACCGTAAACTAGAAGCGGTGAAATATTCAGAAGAGTATGGCAATGCGGCAGCAGCTAAGGAGTTTGGAACAGATGAGTCAAATATCCGGAGGTGGAAAAAACAAAAGCCTGTTATTAAAGCGATGCCTCCGAAGAAGCGTTGCCGTCGTTCTCGAAAAGAGTTCTGGCCGGAATTAGAGCTGCATTTGAAAGCGTGGATTCTCTCTATACGCAATGAGAATAGACGAGTAACGACCACTGGAATTCGTTTGAAATCGAAGGAATTGGCGAAACACTTAAAAATCAACAACTTTAATGGCAGCAAGTGTTGGTGTTTTCTGTTCATGAAACGACATAATAAAAAGGCCTCATATTCAGAAGTATGTCGGTGGATCGACGAATGCTGGGATGAAATAACGGTGGATTGCATTAAAAATGGATTTAAGGCTGCGAATATCTGTGAATATTCAAATGAAGAGGCAATAAGGGTCACTTGTAGCGAAGAAGAATTTGAAGAAGAATCCGAGAGCGAAATTGAATCAGAAATTCCAGCATCTTATAATGATATTCTTGAGTTTTTCAATACTGAATCAGGAGAAGAATTTGATGGCTTTGATTAATCGAGAATTTAAATTAAAAGGAAAATTATTAGTGGGCAAATATTTTTTTAAAAATGCATAACCTTTTCATTTAATATATTTTGTGTATAAGCCGTACTTATGTATAAGCCGATACTGTTTTTATGAATGTCGGATTGATTTTTTTTTAGATAAGCCGCGGCTTATAGACAAGAACTTAGGGTAATTATTAATTAATAATAAAAAATAAATAATCACAATTAATTAATAAAAAACAAATTAATGATTAAAATAATATTTATTAAATATTTATAATAAAAAAGCCAATTATTAAAATAAATAATTAATAAAAAATTCAAATCTAATAAATATTTATAATAAAGTCAATAATTAAAATAATAAAATTAACCAAAAATAAATATTCACAATTAATTATATAATTATATAAATAATAATAAACAAAAATTAGTTGGTTATTAAATATTAATAAAAACTCAATAAAAATTAATTTTAATAAATAATATATTCAAAAATAAATAATAAAGAAAAAAATAAAATCTAATAAATAATCAGAATTAATTAATAATTTATTTATAAAAGAAATTTAAATTAATTATTAATAAAAAATAATCAAAAATAAATAATCCCAAATTAATTAATAAAAAATAGAAATTAATTATTAAATTAATTTTAGTAAGTATTTATAACAAAAAGTCAATTAAAAATTAATAAATAATTTAAACGAACCGGTGGATAATTTGTTCCCCTCTCATCGATTTTCATGTGCTCGATTAATTTCTCATAAATGCTCGGGTTGCGATACTCTTTATTGTTCAAAATCAATTGTGCAATGTTGCAACGGGAATTTTTGGCCTTTGCACGTAAGTCGGCAATTTTTTGTTCGAGATCAGCTGGAGGTTTGCCTGGTGGAGGAGGAGGTAATTTTATTTCTGATTGGTTGAATATCTGACGGGACAGTAAATATGGTAATTCGCTGCCTTTCGGGCGCTTTGTCATTACGATTGCTTTGACTTGGGAAGATGATTGGCCACTTCGACTTTTCAGGTCAACATCTCGAGGTGGACGGTCATGAGTATCTTCGTTTTCAATATCGGATTCACGACCTTCTACGTTAAAGCATTCATCATTGTCAACAGGAATCGATTCTTGAATATCTAAAGTTGAAATAATTTATCTTAAATGATTGATCAGTTCTTACCATCTTTTTTTGCCGAAGATTCTTTTTCATTCGTAAATGTCAAATAATTCTCACTGTCATTCTCATCATCATCGTCCTCATCAAAATACTCATCCTCGTCCATTCCATATGAAACAAGACCACCAATATTACCTATCAAACTAATTACAATTCAATTTAAAAAAACAGTCTAACTATCATTAGTTTTTCTTCTTTTTAAAGGAATAACTTCGGAATTTATTTCTTTTGGTGAATGGTCATTAGAGCAATTTGATTTCGTATCATTTGTTATTGGACTAATATCCATTGCTTAAAAGAATATTTATTTCTTTTACATATTTTAAATACTTACATCGCATTTCATTGGATTGATCATTTGAATTTTCGCGTGGAGGCAAGGGTATATTGCTTAAACTATCTAATTCTTCATCTGATATATCCGAACCATAAGTAACTAACGAATGTTTACTAGAATCTTTAGGTGACTGCATAAACTAAAATTATAATTATTAAATTATTTGAAAACTTTCTGTATAATTTATTATTAAAACAAAATTGTTTATTATAAATATGTAATTAAAATGTAATAAATGATATAAAGTTCAAATTTAGGATTCAGTCATAATAATATATTCTTTATCGTGAAAGAAAAATTAATTTATGAGGTTTAGTAAATTTTCAAGAAAATTTTAAATGTAAAAAATATTTTTATTGGAAAACTGAAGAACATTTCCGGATTTCCTTCAATAACATTTCATACATAACAATACGTTGAAATTAGTTTTATTAAATAAAGTAAAATATATGTAAAATATCTGTAATCTGAAAAAAATCAACTCAAAAAAAATTTACAACGGAGTTCATCGAGTAGGAAATCTGCGGTCTAAATTTTGAAATTAAGTAATCAATGGACAAAAATTTTAAATTAAAGTAAAATAAGTAAATTAAAGTAATAATTTTTAAATAAGTAAATTAAAGTAAGATTTTTAAATTTATTATCAAAAGATTGAATAACCACCAACTTTCCACTCTACTTTCATTTAATTGTTGTATAATCGCCTCATTTTTAAAGAATAACATAATTTAAGATTTTGCATGCATAATTATAGTTAGAAGTCCTTTTGTTTAAATAATTTGGAATTGGCGGTTTTTGTGAATTAATTAAAAACATATTTATTTATAAATTCTTTATAAATTCTTTGATTAAATATATATTGTTAGTTCAAGATTTTTGCTGCATATTTAAAGATGAATTTAACTGGCGACCACGCCGAAAATCAAAATATCAACGCCATTTCGAAATCGACAAAATCGCGAATGGAATGCCTACCGAAATCATGCCAAGACATGCTCACACTGAACATCAGATGATATGATGGACGAGGTTTAAAAGAAGCCGAAGAATGGATCAGGGATATAGAAAAATGGTTGCTGAAAAATGTATAGCGATTGACAAGCACTTTCGATGTGTTATTAGTGGCAGAAGCAAAGACATTGTGGGGAAACGTCAGAGAGAAGAATAAATAAAGCACTAGTGGCGATGGCATGTGAGAATAATAAAGATATTAAAGGAATGATCAGGGAATACGGCGGAATTTTTATGGCATCGAAATTCGATTTGGGATTTATAAACTTAGTTCGACATGAGATGCGGATAACAGGAGGCCCAATAATGCAACATCCTCGACGTCAGCCAATGCACATGGAGAAAAGGATTGAAGAACTGATAAAAGAGTTAATGAAACAAATGTTATTCGATGTTGCAAGAGTCCTTGGAATGCCCCGTTAGTTATAGAAGGGAAGAAAGATGGATCTATCAGGATGTGTGTAGATTATCGTGGATTAAATTCCATAACAGAAAAAGAGTCATTTCCTATGCCTAACACCAAATTCTTACTAGACTGTCTCCGAATGCAAAAATATTTTCGTCAATCGATTTAGGTCAGGCGTATTATCAAGTGGAGTTGGCTCCAGAAATTCAAGAAATGACTGCATTCAGTACAAGAGAAGGACAATTTTGCTTCAATAGACTACCGTTTGGCTTAGCAACAGCTCCTGCGACATTCCAGAGACTGATGCACACAGTGCTAGAAGGAATACTATTCAAGGGAGTAATAGTTTATCTAGATGATATCTTGGTATATTGTAAAAGTCAAAAAGACCACGATGAGCTATTAAGGGAAATATTCAGAAGAATTCAAGTGGCAGGACTGAAGATAAATCCAGAAAAATGCAAATTCAATAAAACAGAATTGTGTTTCCTTGGTCACACAATTAACGAGAAGGGTATCCAGACAAACAGGAAGAAAGTGGGAGAGATCGAGAAAGCAGAAGTACCAAAATGTTCAAAACAATTGAGATCGTTTCTCGGATTAACGAACTACTATAGAAGATTCATCAAAGACTATGCCAAAATCGCCGAACCATTATACGCTGCAACATCTGGATGCGATAAAGATATAAATTGGACTAAAGAATGCAATGAGAGCTTCCAAACTCTGAAGAGACGGTTGTGCGAAGCACCTATCCTTGATTTTCCAAGAGAAGATAGGACTTTTATCTTAGACACAGACGCTAGTTTCGGAGCCATTGGTGCAATTTTGAGTCAAATTACAGAAGATGGAGAAGAATCTGTCAAAGCCTATGGCTCGAGACATATGTCATCACATGAAAAGGGATACTGTGTAACCAGGAAGGAACTGCTCGCCGTACATGAATACGTCATGCATTTTAGAGAATATCTGAACGGGAAAAAATTCATAATTCGCACCGACCACAAGGCATTGGTTTTCATAAACACTACAAAAGCGCCAATCAGTCCGCAGTTCCAAACATGGTTAGCTAACCGGTCGGAATATTATTTTGAACTAAAATATCGGAAAGGCGAAGAACACTCAAATGCAGATGGACTATCAAGATTAAAAAGTATGGTTTGCACCCAGTGTCAAACAAGACATGAAGAAGCTAAGGATGGAAAATCAAAGATTATATATATATATATATATACTATCCAAAGAACAGAAGCTATGGAAAAAGTATGAGAACAATAACAAAAGGACATTCGGTTTTGAGAGCTGTGGGAGATATTGGAAAATGGATGTACACGGGAGAAAAAGAATTGTTTTCCTTTTAACGTAAAAAATACACAAATTGATGGAGGATTAATAACAGTAGAAAAGAACAAAAATATCTTAATGTTAGTCCCAGAAACATTTGCAGGCCTGTTAACAACAACGCTACATGAAGAACTATGTCACATTGGAGTTATGAAATTATTTCATTACATGGAAAAGATATTTTATTGGCCGAAAATGCAAGAAACAATCCAACTCTGTTTACAATGTTGAGAGATCTGCGCTAAGAGAAAGATCAATCAAACAAGAACCAAGGAAACATTTATTCCTAGATACAGCTCTGAATTCCTAGAACAGATTGTTATAGATGTGGCTTACATGCAAATAAACACCATAAAAAAATATATGGTAGTAATAGTGGACCGTTTTAGCAAACTGATTTCTTAACTGCAATCACAAAGCAAGACGAAGGGACCATTTTCAAAACAAGACTTAATAGTTGGATCTATCGATTTGGAAAACCGAAGAGCATTTTAACAGATAGAGGTCGAAATTTCGAAGAGAGTTTCCTAAGACAGAAGCTACAGAAACTTGGAATCAAACAGGAATTCAGCTCACCTTACCAGCACCAATCAAATGGTTTAGCCAAACGAGCCATACGAACGATAAGAGATCTTATTACAGTAACACTGGCAGGCGGATGTGAAGAGAGAAACTGGCACGAACTTCTACCCAGAATAGAGTTCACTATAAATAGCAGTCGACAAAGTGCTACAGGTTTATCACCATTTGAGATAATTTATGGACGGAGTGTTAACCTACACTCTAACCTGAAACAAGCCGAGATATCAAGAAGCGAAAGAATCGAAGACGCGAGATTTAACTTGAGTAAAGCCGCAGACACTATGAGAACTATGGATAAGACAAAGAGGGGCACTCGTGTTTTCGAGGTGGGGGAGGAGGTACTCGTACGTAAATAGCCGCAGAACAGGCACAAGGATGGTATGCAATACGATGGCCCATATAAAATCGTCAGATTTCTATCACCTCATCGAGTCGAACTACATTCACAAGAAGGAACGAAAGAAAGAAGAATTGAGTGGCTGAAGAAGTGGAAAAAGTCTTAAGAAAGGGAGAGTTAGATATCTTTTTGTTTTAATAATTTGGAATTGGCGGTTTTCGTGAATTAATTAAAAACTTGTTATTTATAAATTCTTTGATTAAATATATATTGTTAGTTCAAGATTTTTGCTGCAAATTTAAAAATGGATCTAAAGATGGATTTAACTGACACAATTTGAGTTAAAATTGTATAATTTGGGCTGTCGGTGAAATATGAAAAATAATTATTATTGATCTGACTTCAGGTTTGTTTTATCTGGAAACAGCAATGATGAATTCCATATAATATAAGACTTTATTGATTAGCATATATGATCATACAATTACGACGCGAAATCTTCAGCTTATCACAACACTTCATAAGGAATAGCACTGTTTAGTAACAATTTCAGATACATAACCATTTAACTGCTGTTACTGAACCGAAAATTGGTAAAATTGGTCTGATTACCTTCTCACACTGACTCGGGTTCCTCAAAACTCTTTATTAATTATTTGATTCACACTACTTGTTTCACCCTGTCTTTCTTTGTTGTTCGTTTTGTTTATCTCTGATTCTAATTTTCAACTTCTAGGTTTCGATAACTGTTTTTCAGTTTGTGTTTTTGTTTTTATAGGCTGTCATTTGCATGCATTTAAAGATTATTATGTTGTTTTTCTTTTCTTTTATCATGCAATTTCAACTTTTCCACTCATTCTTCTGTTATCTTGGGTAACTGTCAAAATATTTAATTTTAATTGATTTCTTTTTGATTTTTTAAATTTCTCCAGTAATTCATTTGTTATCTTACATATGTTGTCAAGATAAGGCCATTCCATTTTTCCAATTTGTTTTTTCTTTTTCTTTTTCAAAATGTATTTATTAATTAAGAACGACTTGTCCAATTTCATTGTTTAATTTTATCAATTCTTCACCTTTTCAAATTTTCCATTTTTTCCCCTCTGTCCTGTTTCGCCGAATTCTAAAGAAACATTTCCTTTATTTTATATCTTTACACCTACTAATTTTTCTTCTCCCTTTAATAATTATTTAATTTTATTATTTGGACATTCACAACAGTAATAAACTTTTAAATTGTTATCATTTTATTTTTAAAATCAATATTTTAACTTTCACTTAAAATGCTTTAAAAATTAAATTCAAAGTTTTAAAAAATTGAAGATTTACCGAAATCTAATTAAAACCAAATTATAAAAGCTTTCAAGAAAATGCAAATTAATTTTTTTATTTTCCATCAAGCAAGTTTCTTTGATGAATTCGTTTATCTAATTTAAATTATTTACACTTTGAATAATTTGCAAATATAATTTGAAATTTTCCAAGTTTAAAAATTATTTTTTTGTAATTCAATTTTAAAAGTTCATTTTTACAAATTTAAAAAATAAAATATAAATCAATAATGACCAACCAAAAATCTTTCAAGTGCTAAAATTTAAAACAAGTTTAAAAATATGAAATGTTGAACACGCAGTTGGTCACGCCTGGACGAATAGCCGCCTCTCAGACATTATGTATTTAAGTTGAACTATCGAATATTTATTTACTCTTTTCATTTCTGGCTTATTTTAGCATAGGTAAATAAAATAAATAAATTCTTTAAAAACTTTATTTAAGAAAAATAAAATTATAAATATTTTAAAAGCTAAATATTAAATTTTTACATATATGGTTAAAACTTTAAAAATAACATAAAAACATATATTATTCTTGATATTGACCACTTGAACAATTAGTTTTGCAACCATGTCTATGAATGTCCTTTGCAAAATGGGTTATAGCATATAAAGCATTTTATAGTGGTTTAGCGTTTTTCCTACCTAGGCCACAAATCTGTCATAAATATTCCTGCATTTTTATTTGAATTATTTGCAATAAATTTGGCAAGGTCAATTTTCATATTATGTATCAAAAGAGTTAAATAAAATAAGTTTATAAAATAAATGAAAAACGTAATAATTAGAACAAAAAAAGAAATAATAAGAAAAAGAAATTACCGAAAAATAAAAATTCCATCACGAATCAAACCCACGTAAATAACGTTCTTTCTCGATCCTTGGTAACACATATATCTAATACACAAAACCAAATGTATATATAATTAGTAAACACAAGTTTAAGCCTGTAAATTTAAAAAAAAACAATTCTTTGAAAGTAGGGGACCCGCAAGTTAATATGTTTCATACAAAAAACGACATAAAAACCTATAAGGTGAGCGCTGCGCCGCCGTGCGACCAACGGCCGGTTAAGTAAAAAAGTGCATACACACATATATGTACATATTGGGTCATTAAATTGTTTCGACAAGAAAATAATTATTTCTGATTCCATGTTTTCTTTATTAATGCAATGAAACATAAAGTAATAAGCTTCATTATCAAAAAAGTAAATTAACAATATGCAAATTGTCAATTATTAACAATCTCACTAATATAACTTACACTTTCTCCAATCAAAGTGGGCAATGCTATTTGAATTGCTTTTCTTTTTATAGGGCGTATCCAATTAATTATTTCTCGTTAATACAATTTAAATTATTATTTTGACGATTATCAGGGCACCCTACTATCGATTTTCTTCAAATCTAATTTGGATTCATTTGTCTTTCCTGCTTGACAGGCCAGTGTCATGCCTGTAAAGCTCAGAAACTCACTAATGGCTTTAATTAATTAATTAATTAATGGATTTACAATTTCTTTACATTTAGTTTTAAATTTTTGTGCATTTTACACAATTTTTAGTATGTAGTAGGAAGTTAATGGGTCTCTGTAGTAGTATTAATTTCACACATATGGGTAATACATTCTCCATCAACACAATTTCTCCGAAATTAAACGAACGGCGGATAAAAGACTACAAAATTTGAAAAAGGAAAAACATAACATTCATTTTTTCTGTTTTTTTTAAAAACTCTTGTAATGTGCCATGATAGAAGCAATTTCTTTTTTAGTTTTTTAATAAATTAAAATTAATTTTGATATTTAATTACCAGTTTTGCAAAAATATAAAATGGATTCATATGGGTTTATCATATATAAATTGATACTTATTTATGAAATGCATATTTATATGTTCTGTTGAAATTCATCAAATTGTTAGATTTTTGTTCACTAAATTGAACTTTTCCATTGGAATTCGAATCAAGTATAATTTGTTGTCGATTTCTTCTTACTCTGTTTCTCAGTGAATTCCGATTGATAATAATTTTGTTAAACGAGTCAATGATCGAATCATTTAAAGAACTTTTCATATCACACTTTATCGATTTTATCATCTTTGTATTCACTAAAGTTTCGACTATATGCGTTGATATCAAAATTGATTCACCTTTTTTAAAATCCGAAACCTTCATTTAAAATTTTAAAACAATAATTACAGAAAATTCACAAAAATTATATTCAAAAACAAAATATTATTTAAAAACAACACAAATTCACAAGGAAACTCCAAATTCTACACCTTATTACGAAAGTTAACATTGTCTATATTATACCTTGGTGTGCACACCAGTTGAGGTGACTTACCATTTATGTGACAATGATTACTTAACTTCATTTTTGAAAAATCGTTTTCAGGTAATTTTTTTAATTTTAAGTAACTTTTAAGACTTGAATTTTGATTTTATATAATTATGAGATCATTATTCAAGTTCTTAAATATTACTTTAAGCCAGCATTTATGATATAAAATATTGATAATTAAATTTCAGGTGTTTTTTAGGAATTTTATGAATTTATTTGGAATTATTTCGATAAAATGTAAGTTAAATATATTTTTAACAATAAATAAATAAAGTAATCACCGAAGACATTTATTTTTTTTAATACAAATAGTAAAGATAGTATAAGGATAAAATATTCTTTAAATTTAAGCCAAATTTTGTCATTTTCTGTAATTCTATGAAAATATTAATTTCTTGTTAATTTAATGTTTTGTATTTTAATATTGTCATATCTTCACTTTGGCAAAAAAGTAGCGTTTCCAGAGAAATATCTGAAAATCTAAAGAAATATTAACTTCAAAAATATTTTATAAATAGATCTTACAATGTTTTATCGTCTTTTTTTCTACAAACAAAGTAGAGTTGTTCGATTCTAAATAAAAAAAATTTACCACATCATTTTTTAGTATATTAAAAATAATGATATGTTAACAAGTAGTGTTAATCAATGTTTAATTTCGGAAAAAAACGTATAATAAATTTGCATGCATTTTTCATTATGTGTTTTCTGTTGGTATGTTTAATTATTTTTCTGTCACTTTTTCGATTCCTATAATAAATATGTGAACTTTCGAAGCATTAAATTTTTACACACAGGTAAGTTTATAAATTTATTGATTTTTTTAAAGATTATAGATTATGTTAACTTTCAGTGTATAATCTAAAAAAATCGATAAAATTATATTATAGGAATACACAAACTTACCTGTGTGCAAAAATTTAATGTTCCGAAAGTTAAAAGTTTTATTATAAAAATTGAGAAAGTGACAGAAAAATAATTTTACATACAAACACAGCACACATACTATAAAATACATGAAACTTTATTATAGCGTTTTTTATTCCGAAAGTTAAAAGTAATTAACATATTGTTAACATATCATTATTTTTAATAAATTAAAAAATCATGAGGGAACAAATTTTAGATTTTGAATCGGACAACTTTAATTTGAGCTTTCGAGAAATGAACGACAAAATACCGTAAGATCTATTTATAAAATATTTTTGAAGTTAATATTTCTTTAGATTTTCAGATATTTCTCTGGTAACGCTACCTTTTGCAGGAAAAAATTCGAAAATCGTAAATTTTAATAACTTGTTTAAAAAAATAATTATTTTCATAGAATTACAAAAAATGATAAAATTCGTCTTATCAATGAGCTGAAGAAAGAAAACTTAAAAACTATTTTATCCATAATACATATTCTTTCCTAAATGTCTTAAAATATTAATGTGTTTGGTGATTACTTTATTTATTGTTAAAAATAAATCTGGCTTACATTATATCGAAATAATCCCATAAAATTCCATAAAATGTCATAAAAATCCTAAAAAATCTGAAAATTAATTAAAAATAATTTATAATCAAAAGGTTGGCTAAAAGTAATATTTAAGAACTTGAATAATGATCTCATAATTATATAAAATCAAAATTCAAGCCTTAAATTGTTACCTAAATTTAAAAAACTTACTTCTAAAACCATAAAATAAAATTGAATAAATGAAAAAATGAAATAAACACTCATAAATGGTGAGTCATCCACTGATCTGCACATACCAACGTTTATTATAAAAACTTTTATATTTTGGATTTAGGTGTAAAATTTTTTGAGCATAATCCTACAATTGTCAAAGACGAACTGCTCTTCTTAAAATATTTTATTTATGCCGCCTGTAAATCAATAAATAAATTTTAAATAAATGTTTTGTTAATACATGGAATTTCAAATATAATAATCCTGATAATTTTACATTTCATTAGTTTTGTGCAATCTCAAAATTCTTTATTATTTTGACATAATATAAAAATATTATTATTTTAATTTAGTTGGTAATATTATTATTAATTCTTCATTAAATATTTAATTATTATTATAATTATTAATTATATTATTATTATTATTATTGGATATAAGTTTCTATAAAATAAGTTCAAAAAATAGAGTCGCAAAGTTACATCAATATATTTATTTAAACTTTGGCTAAATGGAGTGAAAAAAATTGTTGTACTTAGGGGAGTCTCCTTTAGAAAAATACGCATTGTGACAGTTAGGGAAGTGTTAAATAACATTATGCTCGAAAATAACAAGATAAAACAATAATTATGAATATTTTCAAATAAATACATTAACATAATCAATTGTAAATGAAAAGAGCCTTGAAACTTGTGCTTATTTAATTCTTAAAAAGTATTTTATATATTATAATTTATTTTAGTCTATTTTATTTATTTAATTAATTTTTTATTTATGAATTTATATTTTTATTTTTATTTACTTTTAATATTTAATATATTTTTCAAATTATTAATTAGTATTTTATTTTTTCTTTATTTTTTATTTCACACTTGACCCGATCCAGTAATGATCTCTTCATAAAATTTTTATTCTATAATTGATTGATGGGTCACTAAACTTAGGATTTATTTTTAAAATAAATAATCGCTAAATTACATTCCAATTAAACTGTGATGTGATGCATAGTTGTTTTATTTCATTGAAATCCAAAATGATAATTGTTTATCTAAAAAGACATTTATGTACTTTTATTGATGCTTGATCGACAATGCATAGTTTGACAATTTTTTCGTAAATAAATTTGATTGATGTTTTATTTATTTTATTGAAAAAGTTAATTAGAATGACCAAATCAAAATATACTGAATTTTGAATGTAAAATTCCAAAAATAAGATTTGATAATTTAAATATAAATTATTTACTAATTTTTGCACATATTGCAAAGACTTGATTATTTTATGTGTTTTTAAAGTTGTTTTTGTAATTTCTTGTTTATTTTCTTTTAAAACAAAACCTATTCTTCTTTTTTCAAGTACTACTACTCTGACAAATTTCGTGGCTTATTGACATAATTTTGTTTTTCAAAGAAAATCTTAATCAACAACTTAAATAAAACACTAACTGATATTCGCAAATGAGAATAACATGATTACTAATTTTAAAATTATTTTTTTACAAGTTAAAAACAAATGCAAAATAAAGAAAAAATGTTTCATTTTATAAAATCTAAAATTTAATATAGCCATGGCCAACCGGTGGCCCGCGAAGCGTTTTGATGTGGCCCGGACACAATTTTAAACATCAAATCAATAATTGTCTTTTTAGAATTCATATTCGAATTAAGCTTGTTTTTAATTTAAAAAATTGATTCTAAGTTTACTTGAATCGTAAAAACGAGTTATATTTATTTAAATGAATTTATTGTGGCCCGTGATAGTATTTTTCCGAAAATTTGCCCTTCAATTGATTTGGGTTGGTCACCACTGATTTAAAGTATAGAATAAATAATTAAACATAGACGGCAACGATTTGATTATAAGAAAGGGACACTCAAATGATTTTACGATTTATTTTGACAGTTTTCTTGACATCGTCAAGTAAGAAAAATAACTATGGAAATTATAGATTTTATAAACAAACTTATTAATTATATTCTTTATTCAATAAAAAATATTTGTTTTAAGTTGTTTACTAAAAAATTGTATCTCAAATTCATAGACGACGTGGACCAAAACTAATTTAAGTCGATTAATAAAATATTTAATAGCTTTTTAAAAATAAAAAGAAAGTGTAAACAAAAATTTAGTTAAACGGAAGTCAAAAATTTAAACAGTTAATAAAATTATTTTTTATAAAAAATAAAATATTTATAAGAATAGACAAAATTAATCTAATAACCCAGTGGTTTCCAACCTTTCTGGTGAAATGACCACTTGATAACATTTGCCGAGTTAAGGGAATACAATTGAATCATAATAATTTATCAACTAAAGAATTTGTTATATTTCCTGGTCAATTTTTTTAAAAAGAACTTGCAAAATTAGAAATTGGAAAATTTTACAAAAAACTTGTTTTTATATTTAAAATATTATTTTTCAGTAAGTCTCAGGGATCGCGATTTACAAGTTGGAAACCACTGTATTAACCTCTAAACCTAAAATCTTTATCTATCAAGCAAAAACTACAAATTTCAGTATTAGGAAATTTACCTTGGCTTCAGAAAATTTGAACCAGATGTTATAATGGCCATACTGTTATTTGGAGTTGACATATTATATTAATTAATTTTTTTTTATTTCTAAGCAACAGTTATAGATGGAAGATTAACAATAAAAGCAATTCTTAAGAAAATTAATTAGAACAATTTAGTGAAAAAAATAAAGATACACTTTTTATTTAAAAAGGCTGTCATAGCTTATAGAAATTGTCAGAAACTGCAAAACTAATTGAATTTGATATTGAATAAGAATAAGCTGTGTAATAGAATAAATATTTAAGAATAGAGTAAAATTAAATGCATTTTTTGCCTTTTTTAATACAAAAATTCACTTAAATTCATTTACAAGATAAAATGAATTCAATAAACAAAACTCCAAGTTTATAAAGAGCAATAACCATTAACCTTTTCTTTGCTCGTAGACCTTTTGCTCACATAAACCACTTTTAAAAATGTGTTTAAACTTTAAAGATTGCGAGAATAATTTCTTTGGTGTCAAACTGTCCGGCAAGTTTTATCAAATAGAAATGAAATAAAAACTTAATTTTAACAAATAATAATTTTTTCAAATAATTAATTTAATTCGTTTTTTTGCTTTTTACAATATCTTGAAAATCGAAACAAGCAATAAATAAAAAATTTAAATTTATAAAAAACTAAAAAAAACTAAATTCCAAATAAATGTGTTTTTTAATAAAATATATTTTAAAAATGTTGATAAAATATATAATAATAAGCATTCGCGTCGAAGAATTTTAGTTTGTTTATGAATGAAATTTCG
The DNA here is from genome assembly GCA_959609185.1 of Schmidtea polychroa. NCBI lineage: Eukaryota > Metazoa > Platyhelminthes > Tricladida > Dugesiidae > Schmidtea > Schmidtea polychroa. The sequence goes on along the minus strand of CAUHTR010001394.1, from coordinate 32,226 downwards.
AAAATATTTGATGAAAACTTGAAAAAATCTCTAGTGAAGCTTATAAAAATATATTATTTTTTTAATAAAAATAACAAAAATAAACTTTATAATAAATTGTCGGTAGCGGTATAATTTCAAAAAATTTTAGTCAAGCCTTTTACGCAATATTTAAAAATTGAAAAATTTAACTTTGAAATTTAGATAATCTTTCTGTCCGAATATTTTTTTCTTTTGCATTTTTTGTTTTGCACTAAACTCCCAAAAATAATAATAATAATAATAATAATAATAATAATAATAATAATAATAATAATAATAATAATAATAATAATAATAATAATAATAATAATAATAATAATAATAATAATAATAATAATAATAATAATAATAATTTAAAATATTGACAAGGACTATCTTATAGTCGAAATTTTTCATTAAATACATTATTTGCAGCAAAAGGCTTAAATTATCATTTATTGTTTAAATAATAAATGCATGCTACCAAGAAATCATCATTTAATAATAATAATAATAATAATAATAATAATAATAATAATAATAATAATAATAATAATAATAATAATAATAATAATAATAATAATAATAATAATAATAATAATAATAATAATAAAAGTTAAAATACAAAATGAAAATAACAATATTATTGAAAAAAATACTAATAAAGATTGTTTCTTATAATTTATCTGCTCTGTAAACATTTGCGGATAATAATACATTAAATTTATCCAACTTAAAAGGGAAACTTAAAACCTAATAATAATTTTGTTTACAAAAAAAATAATTTTTCACAAAAATATAGATTAACGGGTCGAGACTGAAATTAATTCTGATCCTATTCCAAATTATGAAATAAATTATTAATTGATTCTCATTAGAAAGAGAAAGAAAACAAAGAGCGGTCACCATTGCGTGCCATAGTAGACTATCTATTTAACTTCAATAGAAGAAATTATATAAATCAAATTATCTCAACAAAATCGGAATAAACAAGTGGTAAAATTTTAAATATTTTACTGATAAGCAGGTTATTTTAGTTACAATACCTTGGATGAATCTTTATTCGCTTGAAAGTAAAAAATTAATAATAATAATAATAATAATAATAATAATAATAATAATAATAATAATAATAATAATAATAATAATAATAATAATAATAATAATAATAATAATAATAATAATAATAATAATAATAATAATAATAATAATAATAATAATAATAATAATAAAATAATAGTAATAATAATTATAATAATAATAATAATACTAATAATAATAATAATAATAATACTAATAATAATAATAATAATAATAATAATAATAATAATAATAATAATAATAATAATAATAATAATAATAATAATAATAATAAAAATAATAGTAATAATAATTATAATAATAATAATAATAATAATAATAATAATAATAATAATAATAATAATAATAATAATAATAATAATAATAATAATAATAATAATAATAATAATAATAATAATAATAATAATAATAATAATAATAATAATAATAAACAATTAAATGATAATTTAAGCCTGAGATTTAAGTTAGTTGAACATTGACGGAAATTCACAGCTTATAATAAAATTTACAATAAAATATCGTTTATAATGAATAAAATGAAACCAATTGCAATATATTTAAGAGTGAAAGAAATTCGGAAAACAAATTGAATAAGTAAACAATGAAATTTTGTTTCAATAAATACTCATTTGACAATGCAATTTTATTTTGATAAAATATATTCCTTTTGGCAAAATTTGTGAAAATGAGCTACAGCCGTTTTAGTGGTTAGGTTATGATTTTAATTCAAAATATAATTAGTTTTAAAAATTTAATTTAATGTTTGAAATAAATATTATTATAAGCAAAATGGTTCCTTAGCATGCCATTATTCTAAGATAATGTTCTGTAAATATAAAGTTAAATGACAAAAACTTAATTTACAAACTTTGAAATAATGTGTTAAATACAATATTAATAAATTGTTTAAATTTATTTCTCGATTGATAATTGTTCATTTTTATTTTTAGATGAGAAATGATTCGTATTAAAAGAACAACTAATTAATATTTGTCAATTCGAATTTAAGTTTATATAAAAATATTGTAAATTAATCTTAACCCTTAAATGCATTGTGTTGTCGTTTGACAACATACCGAATTTCGCTGTCTCGAAGTACGTGTGAATTAGATTTTAAGTTGATAAGCAGTGTTGTTGATTGACTACATAACTTACATCATTTCTGATACTGTTTATTGCATATAGATGGCGTAAAAGTCGCCTCATTCATGTTCAAATTAGTTCAACATGTTTTTAGATAATAAAGATTTTTTTTGAAAAATCATGCATTTATGGGTTAATTAGATTGAAAATATGATTTTTATTAATATTTTTAGTTAAACTGTCTTTTACATGGAAATTCTAAAATCAACTTTTAATTTAATTATTCGGTATTAAATCAGTTTGAAATTTTGAATACTTAACCATAAAATGATGCAGTTAAATTGAGAAATGAGGAAGGAATAATAAAATAAAAAAATGCAACAATAAAGCGGATGAAGGTCACTTATAATTAATAAATACAAGAAAGCAAAAAGGAATTCCAAAATTGGAAAACAAAACATAACACGAAAACAAAATCGGTGTCTCCGAACTTTCAGAGATAACATGGGAAATAGAAAAAAGTATTGAAAATGCCAGAAGCAGAAATGAAAAAAATTACAAATTATCCCGAATGCCAAACTATCAGTGATAATACAGGAGCTGTACAAATTATGGGGAGACAGGAATGAAAAAAATGAATTATCACAAGTGTCGGACAATTGTGGACTATAAAAGCAAAAGTCTTAGCGGAATCAGAAGTTTGTGGTCGAGGAAAAAATTAAAAGATAGTTGAGAAATAATTCGGAATTAAACATTAGAGAAAATTAGAGAAATTAAGTGAGAAATTTGAAATTGGAAAGAAGAGAAAATATTGGAACTAAACGGTGCGCTAAAATTGAGTTCAATAAGAAAGGTTTAAAGTTTACTGAATAAATTCAAGTTAAAGCAAAGGAAATTCAATTCAATTTACCATACTATTGAGTCAGATCAGCTGCTGGTGATTGTTCAGTAATTTGAAATTATACGAGTAGAGCTATTCTTCATGTAGTGTCGTAATAAGCTCTGTGTAATTATCTATTTAAGTATAGAATCGATCGTGTTGTTATAAGTTGTTTAATCAATTGTGATTATCAATAAAAGTTTATATTTTCTGAGAATTGTTATTTTGTGTATCAAAAAAGGCACGCTTTGGAGTCAAAAATTTGATTGGTAACTTTTAAATATTATCACTAACCCAATAACCCAACAATATTATCATCTCTTTGAAATGTTTGGCCTGGTAATTTACTACAATGTTATTATTGATCTTCACTTTCTTTCTGTGATATTCAAAATATTTAAAATTCAAATTAGTTACATTTCTTAGCCAAAAACTGACACCTGATAGGGGCTATTGTAGTGTTATAATTAACTAATTCTGTAGACCAGTGCTTCTCATCATGTTATGCTCTATGTCCCCAACAATAGAGTTTAAAAGTCAAATTGCCCCAGAATTATTTCGACAAAGAAAGAGAAAAGAGTCAAAATTGTTTTATAACTAGTTCAACGTTGTTTTGTATATTACTAGTAAAAAAATCAAATTTATAAGGTAAAGATTGCATTGAGAAGATGTAAGTGCAATACATAGTCCATAGATCTTGGTTAGAACTATATCTTCAGTGTTAAGAAATTGTTTCTATCATAATACACATAAAATACGACGTATATACTTGAGACAAATTATGATTTATCAAATTTTAAAAATCCATTAATTTCGAAATTGCCCCAACTAATAAAGTTTGAATAGAGAAAATTGAAAATTTCAAAATAAAGTTTTATCCGATTCAAGATAGGTGTTTTCCTTTATGATAATTAGGCCCAAACTTGAGAAGGTTGAATAAATTTAAAATCATTTGGAAATAATGAATAAAATTAATTAAAATTATGTTTATTGCTAACACTTCACGTCTAAAATAATGAATACAAACTCAATTGAAATAATTACTTTTATACTTCACTAATTTTCTCGCAACTCTTGTTCATATAATATTAATTACAAAATATTAATAAATATTAAATACTAATATTCATGATATTCTTTTATATTCGAAGACTTGCAGAATTACTTAATTGAATAATGTGAACGTATTAATTTCATAAGTCCTTTTTTAAGCAACTCCGCCTGAACTGTTTCCTCAATTTGATAATTGACACATTCGATTCTATTATAATAAATTCAAAGAAAAGTTATTACTAAATGGAAATAAAAAGTATAAAATATAAAGTAAAATAAAATGGGTAAAAATGCATATTAAGAATCTATGCAATAAAACAAAAAAAACTAAACTATAAACAAAAAAAGTATACTTCCCGTAATTTATTTAATTAAATTTATTTAAATTCTATTTATTTTTTTAAAAGATTTTAATAAATTCTCCACAAATTGATAGAATTCCATGGGATTTATTAGATAAATTTATCTTCTCGTTTTCAGTGAATTCTAATTTATCTTTCCCAGGGATTGAATTCTAATTTTAGATGAAATGGATAATACTTTTAAATAATTTAATCAGTTCCCAGAGTCCAAGAAATTCAACTTGTGTAAAATGGGAATTATCTCTTCTATAAAAAACATTCATTTCAACTTTAATTAAGTTATATTATATTATCGGAATAATTTATGATATTATCAGGGACGGCTCTACCATATAGGCGAATTAGGCGGCCGCCTATGGCGCAAAAATATTTTTCTAAATTATTTCTCGAATATATAAAAAAATTATTTACTAACATAATTGCATCTATCTAACATTCTTACAATATTAAACAGATAGCTTAGCGATTTAGCAAATACTAAATTTTTTTTTGCAAAAATGAAGGCAAGAAAAGTGGATTTTTAATGAAAATTATTATGATATCTTTAATTTTTCTCTTTCACAATTGTCACTCCTACATTATTTTGTACTATTATTTATGTATTTTGAAACTGCATATATTATTATATTTTGAAATGGACAAATTTTTTTTTTCACTCAATAAAAAATTTATTATGAAATACTTACTCGTTGAATTAAGAAATTTAAATTATTAAAACATAATGTTTCAGTTGGCATTCTTTAAGGTAGGCGCTTCATAAAAATTCGCTTAGGGCGCTAGGCTTGGACAAAATTTCTTGAGCCGCCCGGGATATTATGTATACTAAGAGTAAAATGCATATTAATTAAATAGTGACTAAATATGAACAGTACGTCAGCACGCACCGAAATGCTAAATAAATGATAAATAACTTATAATAATAAACTATTTCATTTATTTCCATTTTGACAAAAGATCAAATATTTTTTATTATACTTGACACAAATCTCGGGCTTTGCCTTTATCAAGTGTTGTTTTTGATAGAACCAGATGAAATGGTGAATTTACAAATAGAAAATTCAATGTACTTACCGATTTATAGAACATGTATCAACAATATAAAATCGATAAACGCGATGATTTTGAAAGATTAACACGTTTTTCAAAAGAAACAAACTTATTTTAATCTAAAGTTTCGTAACGTAGATGACTGGTAACGATATTATTTCAATGTATAGTGACAGTCAAACTGATGGCGATTTACCATATTTTATCAGTAAACAGGCTGGTTGCGAACAATTGGTAGATTTTTACTTCCAACTTTTAAACGTATTAGCAGTTTCGGAATGAAAACCGCCAAAAATGTTCTCATGTATGATCAAAAAATATTACCAACATTAAAAACAAATGTCCTGGCTAAAATCATTAAATTTATACAAAAACCAGCTCGCAAAGATATATTTATGCACTAAAGATCGGAACTTTCATACTTACATAAGTAAATTTCATAAAAAACGGGAAACAAAGGAGAGGGCGAGAGGGAGAATTATAAATAGCAATTAAACTTTAATAAAGGCCTACACAGAAACGGATATCGCAATAAAAACATTGAAGGAATGAATTTTACCTCCAAAATATCTAGGGAGATAAGAAAAAAAGAAATATTTTTATCTGAATAATCCATTCATCAATGACATACTCGACTTAAAGATACTGAAAAACTTAAACGCACTAATATTCCAATTTGTGTAGCACAAAAATCTTGGACACTGAAGGTATCTCTGGCAAACAACACAATAAAAGTAAAAAATTGCGCAATGGAAAACTTTCAGACATTGAAGAAAATATGCTTTCAAAAGAACGTTGTCTACTGCATCAAATACAATGTATGCAAAGATATATACATTGGGAGTACGCTCAGGTTCTTGCACCAAAGAGTTAAAGAACATCTAGATCCTGGTTGAAAATCCTCGTTATACAGACATCTCCAACAATGTCAACCAAGAAAGGAATGAAAAATATTTTAATTGAAATTTTAGCCAATGGAACCATCCAAAAGAAAAAAGGTCAAATTTAAAGAGGCAATAATATTTTAAAAACAATATAAATAACTAGATCAAATTTCAAGGGAAAACTTTTAAGAATCATTAGGAATAAAAATAAAAATATAATTATGATTTTTTTTTCAAATTACCCAGCTGAATTCTTTTCCACTGTATTTATTAAAAAACTTGAAGACTATGAATCAGTAAATATATCAAAAACATCGATACATTTACTGATCTAGAATGGTCTTCAAGCTTTTTAATAAATACAAAATATAATCATATTTAAAAATTTTTAAATTTCGTTTTATAATATTATTTATTAAGGAAAATTGACAAAGCTTTAAAAATTTATTGTTTTTTTTATTGTTATATTTTGAATTTTTAATAAAATTTACGCACATCCTAAAATTGCATCGTTCTCTAAAATTGTACTGCTCAAAAGCTTATAATAATTTTTTCTCAAAGCATTTGACGAGTTTGCATGCAAACTTATATTGGTATCTATGTAATTCTTAAAGATATAGTTTTGAACAGACTTGATGGTCCGATGAATCTTGACCACTAATATTTCGGTTATATTTACAAATAAAGAATAATACAATTAATTAATTAAATGACCTTAAATTCAAAATCTATTAATTTATTAAAAATATTCAAACAACGAATGATAATCAATTTAAAATTATCCTTCACATATTACCTCCCCTTTGTAAACATCATCAGTAAACCAAAGTTTGTGATACATTGAGTCCATACGTGTTGTTTGCGCAGAAATATCTCTCATTGAAATCAAGCATGCATATTTAGTAAAATAATTTATAACACCAATAATTTATTTATTTCTCGTGATGTTATTTGACAAGGTTCAAGTTTATCCTTATCTATCATTTGAAATGGTTAAGATATTTTAAAATTTTGAACTAGTGTTCTAATTCTTTCATTTTAATCTTTTGATTCTTGGCAAAATATACATAAAAATATCTCTTTTTCTGTGTCACTTAGAATATCTATCCGAAAGAACTCGTTCTGAACAAATTTGCAAAGTTTTTCTACGTCAACATATTCTAGTTGCTTATTGAAATTGTTTACTATTTCCTTTCGCTTCTCATTTGGTACTATTTTACGATAAATTTTGTTATCGATGATGTATAACCGATGCTCTCAAATTCTAAACTTATCCTTATATTTGATTTTTTTCCCGAGCCATTAAAAATAGTCTGAAAAATAGTCTTGAATTATCTATATTTCAATGCTTTCAATTTCTTCCTTTGCCACTGTATGTAATACTTTCTCCGGATTTGACTCATATCTTGAGCTTTAGTCATTGTAGATTATTACATTACGCTTATGTACGCTTATGTGCTTTACGCTTATTTTGGAGTTCCTTGTGCCGTAATTGGAATTGTCCACATTTCAGTAGTCTTGAAAGTGCATCAGCGTATAAAACTGTTATTTTCCCATTCGTTATTGAATTTCTATGTCATAAACTTATAATCTCGATTTCCACAAACAAAATTGGTATGAATTTAAAGAATATCACATAAAAGAACTCTTTAGTGTTTGATGGTCATTTCAAACGACAAAGTAAAACGAAACTCTATTACGTATAAAAGCTGTTGTTGATGTTTATGAAGACAGATCTAAATTGGACTACTTTTGAGGAATTGTACATAATCTGAACTTAAATGTTAAAGATTTTAAAAGCAATAATATTATAATAATTCACTCTTTTAAAACAATAAAATGATAATTTAAGCCTTTTGCTGCGAATAATTTATTTAATGAAAAAATTTCGACTATAAGATAGTCCTTGTCAATCACTCTTTTGTTTTTCGCTTTTATTGAAATGCATCCATTTGAATTGTGTCCCTTTGATTGTCGCCCTTTGCCATTTCCCCTTTATTAAATATTGAGATTAACCTATTTAAAAATTATTATTCTAACAGCTATGTTTATTTCCTCAATTATTTTGGAATAATAAATAAATCGGTTTATCCGTCACCGAATATTCAAAGGTTCCATATAAAAAGGATTTAGGCCGTTATAATTCATTTTTCTTGAAATATTTTCATTGAAATTCTCCAATTTTCAGTTTTTAAAATTATAAATTTAAAATTCAATAATTTAAAAAGTAAAATGTATTATAAAAAAATAAACTAATCACATTTTCAATAATCTTTATTATCATTGGAAAAGCAGATAATTTTCCTTCAATTGATAAAAATTTATCTAAAGGTTTCCTTTGAAACTTATCATAATTTTGAAATTTATTTTTGTTGACTCTCTGATAAGAGATTTCTTTATAAATCTTTGTTTCTTTATTTTTATTACTATTATTATTATTTCCGGATTTAGTCCATAGACGACGATAGAATTGGTGCTAATATTTTTAGGTATAAATGCCCACAAATGCCCATAAATGTCCAAAAAATATTATTGGTGCAAGACCCTTAAAATATTTCCAAATCACGTATAACAAATAAAATTACTTCTTTTTTCGCCCAATTCGAAAAATGATATACTTCAAGTTCAATGCAAGCGTTATCCAATATGATAAATATAAAATGATCGTAATCCGCCTCATCATCATAGTTATTAATAACTTCATTGACCATAAGTAGGTAGGAGTTTTCTAACGCAGAGAAGTGTTATTGATGAGAAGAAGACGGATAAGAGTGGATATAATAAGTATTTATTTAAATTATTTTACTAAAAATTATCAATTGAAGATTTAATACAAATTTATGAAAAAGACATATTTTNAAAAGATCATATTTTCCCATCTAAACCGATCCCTCATTAATTATAACCGACTATATCCCCTTAAAAGATCATATATTCAAACCTAAACCGATCCCTCATTAATTCCAACCGACTATATCCCTCTTAAAATGATAAATTCCAACCTTAACCGATCCTCAATCCTCTTAAAATCCTTAGAGAACTTCAAAAATATGAATTTTCATTAACTGTCACAGACACCAAACATTCTTCCTTTCAACATGAAATTCACAAAAATTACAGAAATTCACAAAAATGATAGAAATTCATTTGAATATTTAATAAAACCATCAACTTTAAAAATTACTAATGAATGCCTTAAACAACAAATTTGCCTAAAAATTCATTCAAATTAAAGCATTTAAACCACCAGTACCTTTACGATCAGTACCCTTGCGACATGTTGAATGTAAGTAGTACCCTTGTGACTAGTACCCTTAGGGAGCCAAAACATCTTGTCGGATAAACTCAAAGTATATATAATAAAACGAATGAACTCATTCAAATTTATCATTGAATCAGACAAATTATCATAAATTGTAGGATAAAAATGAAAAGAGAATTATTCTTTAAACTTTAATAAAATTAACTATATTATTCTCAGGTGGTAAGAATCTTCATTAAAGTGAGGAAATTATTCATTACTCGATGATAAATTAATAAATTCAAATGGGTGAAAATAAGTGGTAGAATTATTCATTAATGGATTATGACAAGTAAATACTGAGAAGTATCATAGATAAAATTCTTTAAAATATGTTTCATACACATGAAACCTACTATAATTCGTTACCATGTAATTTCATCGTCAAATAATGTATAAAATATTTTCTCGAATAANAATCTGAACTTTAATTTACTTTAATTTAATTTTTAGACCATTGATTACTTTAATTCAAAAATTTACTATGCTTTTTTAGTGAAGATCACCTTTTTTCTATTGAAAATCCCAGGACCAAGGAGACCCACCCAAATAATACTGACTTATCCTTGGATTGTTTATTGTAGATCCTCCTTTTTTGTATTGAAAATATCCTGAGACCTTAAATTACCATGCTTTTTAGTGTAGACCACCTTTTTCTATTGAAAACTACCTTTTTGTATTGAAAATCCCAGGACTAAGAAGACCAACCCAAATAATACTGACTTATCCTTGGCTTGTTTATTGTAGATCCCCCTTTTTTGTATTGAAAATATCCTGAGACCTTAATTTACCAAGCTTTTTTAGTGTAGACCGCCTTTTGTATTGAATATCCCAGGACCAAGGAGACCCACCTTAATTGTACTTTAAAAATTCCATGCTTTTTTAGTGTAGACCACCTTTTTGTATTGAAAATCCCAGGACCAAGGAGACCCTTCGCTATAGTCTAAAATATTTGGCCTTTTTTCTATAGGGCATATCTAAATGTATTGAAAAAAAACATTGGAGCTCCCTGCCGCAATTATGTAATCAAAAAAGCAAAAAATTTAAGTTGCCGCAGAATCCCCCGGGGGGGGGGTCATTGCGGCAGGGATCTCTTAACTACCTACTTTTTGTTGACAACTAACATAACATACGTAAATGATTTCGGAATAGTGCAGCACAACTAAATGTCACAATACCTACTTCAATTTTATTGTTTCGTCTCGCACCCCCAGAAATCTTATCCCGCACCATAAATGGTGCATGCACCTTTGGTTAAGAACCCCTGTTTTAAACAATTAAATGATAATTGCTGCGAATATTATTATTATTATTATTATTATTATTATTATTATTATTATTATTATTATTATTATTATTATTATTATTATTATTATTATTATTATTATTATTATTATTATTATTATTATTATTATTATTATTATTATTATTATTATTATTATTATTATTATTATTATTATATTTTATTATTTATCTTATTTAAAACCGCCAAACTTAAATATATTAATTAAGTATATTAATTAATAAAATAAAAGTTTCTCCTAATAAATTACTTGCAGAAAGTGAGTCAACATTTTTATTTCCATGATTTCTTTGAATACAAAAGTACCTATTAGCTGTAATTGACAGGATATTACAATTGTTTTTCGGCACCATATGTAATTTTAATGACTTAGTTACCCCTTATGTCACCCGAGAACTTTGTAATTGGCAGNGGCAAGGAAAAAAGATTTTAATATTTAAGGTCCATTAAGTTTTAGTTTCATTTTTGTATTATTTTTATGATATATAAAATAAATATTTAACTTGTTTTTGTTAAAGAAAATTATTGTGGAATTATTTACATTGCGCGGGGGCCCAAATTTTGAGGTTCCGCCACTGTCAAGTTGGATTTTATATCTATACTGTTGTTTGAGATAATAAAGCAAAAGGCTGGAGTTAAAATTGAAGAAAAATAATAACCGCAATAAATTATCTATAAGTGCCAGCGAATGAAAAATTAATAGAGTGAAACAAACACAAATACCTTATTACATCCAATGCTAATTTAACCGTGGATGAGCAGTGCTGGTCTCACGTATATGCCCTTGAAACAACGAAAATGTTGCATAAAATATTTTAGATTTGTGAATCCAATAATGAGTTTGTTATCAATGGCATGATGCATTCTGGTCACCAACCAAATGATCCACTGCTTCAGAAACTTGGGAAATGTTTTGCTGAGCATTTTATTTCTCCTTTTCAATACTCAGGACGTAATATTGAATGTGACAATTATTTACCAATTATGAACTTGTAAAAGAACTTATTACAAAGTAACTGTCTTTACTTGGGACTAAACGAGCACAACGTAAAGAAATCCATCCCGAAGGGTGAGCTTGCTTTGATAGTTATTTTATTTTCTATCATATCTAAAATAATAATGGTTTCATATACACCACAGAAAGACAATGTGTCATTCTATCTCCATCGGTGAACCATATAAATGCCATTGAAAATACTCATGAAACCCATTTTAATTTATGACTAAAGGCATGTGTGGTAAGCTAAGATATATCATTATTTTTCAAGATAAAGAAACTCTGATGAGACTTAGATAAAACTTTGTTAACTATTAATCAGGCTAAATTTTCGTTTACTAAAATTTCACATATGTATCTTCTACCAGCAACGATATACAATTCTAAACCTTTGTTGGAACAATATGCTCAACATGTTATATGAGGTGAGGGTTGAAGCAACTAATTTATTGATAGAAATATATATGAGGTTCAACCGAGAGACAATTTCGCGATCATTGAGTAGGGTTATTGCTCCCTTTGTGCTGTAATAAACCTTGTTTTTTGTGAGATTTAAATATTTTTGTAATTGTTTGCACAGAAATCAAATCGATTGTTTGTAAAAAACAATAAATATTGGTAACATCGATAACCTGTCATTATTGTAAATATTTCAAGACACGCTTTGAGTCAAATCGATAGTTAATAATATTTAATTTCAGCGACAACAAAACAGCTTTGTTTTTTTAGCAGCAGTGGTGTAGCGAGGTGGGGGCGAAAGGGTGACAGTTGCCCCGGGCGCCACAATTTTTGGGGCGCCGGATTGAACGCAATATATATAAAATATATAAATATAGCCAAGCATTGAAATTTTTTTAAAATAAACGATGAAAAAGGGATTTTATTTTTCTGTTTTCCAGTTTTTTTCTAGTTTTGTTATATTTTTATTTTTATATTTTATATTTTTTTTAAATATTATTTTAGAATTTATTAATATGCATTTTATATTTGGCGTTTTTACATATGTCTATTTTAATATCACAAAAAAATTTTATAGTAAGCCCAGGGCGCCAAGTACTCTAGCTACGCCACTGTTTAGCAGTGACTAGTTATTAAATATTTACATTAATTAAAAAAAGATTTAAAAAAATTAATTACAAATTAAATGACTAAAACAACAAATGCTATAATATTAAATTAAAAAGTAAATTAAATACAAATTCAAAAATATCGAAATTAACGGATTAAAATTTAGAATTTAATATTAAATTTAAAAATTTACAAACTTATATTCTTAAGGGTTAAAATATATTGAAGGTATTTAAATATAAATTATGTTTTTGAAAAATAAATTTCTATGGCTACAGGCCAAGTACATATCTTTCACTAGGCACTTGTCTGTTAATCCCTAGAATAAATGAATTTGGAAAATAATTTGAATCAAAAAAATAAAATTAATTTTTGACGTTTTGAATATAATTAATACCTTTCATTTTAAGATGAACTTAATTTTAATTATGTTTCCAGATATGAATAAAAAAAGAATTAAAAGAAAAAAAGCACATATTTTCATAAAAACAACAGATACATTTTTTTGTTGAAATAAATAAAACATAAAATTTTATTTGGAAATAATAGAAAAAATACTATGTCATTTTTATATTTAAAAATAATTAATCATATGCTCTTGCTTCAATTAGTGACAGTTTCAAAAGCAAAAATGACAATAAATAATTCTAAAATAAATAGTTAACAAATATTTCAGCAATGCTCTTAGATTTAAAAAGAATTTCTAAAAAAATTATTTTAAAATTTTAAAATATCTGTATTTAGTAACTTTATTTAACTTTAGTTGATTTACATCAATTAATGGTACGGAATGATCTTATCATACATTTCATAAGAGTTGTACAAAAATTGTGATTTTAAATATATATATATATCATTACTCTCCCATTCTTACGATTGATGGCATCTCTTTAACCATTCGATTCGTCGATGCCGCATCGCATCTGGATATTGCAATTCAACTTGATGATCTGACACAAATCTAAGAATTTTATATGGAATATCATATTGAATAAGTTGGTAGTTAGTATCGCACTGCAACACGACCATCCGGAACCCCCGTGTTGGGGGGGGGGGTTCTGCTGCAGTAATTTGTTTTGCTTTTTGGTTATATAATTGCTGCGGGGAGCTACGCCTTTTTTTCTAGGATTTTCAATACAAAAAAAGTGGCTATAGAAAAAAAGTCAAAATTTTTCTCACTATAGTGAGGGGGTCTCGATGGAACCTGAGAATTTCAATACAAATATCAGTCCTCGCTAAAAATGCCAGGATTTCTCTGACTATAGTGATGGGTCTTCTTGGTCCTGGGATTATTTATAAATGACGCAAATAACATTTATGATTGACCAGTTAAATGGTCTTGTCTCTAACAAAAAAGCTGACATGGTGATTAATAATATGAAATTACTTGTTAATCGGTCAGAAAAAAATGTTGAAGATAATTGTATCGAGTACAACATCATCAATTTAGAGACAATCCAACAAAAGAAAAATTATTCGAGAAAATATTTTATACATTATTTGACGATGAAATTACATGGTAACGAATTATAGTAGGTTTCATGTGTATGAAACATATTTTATAGAATTATTTATCAGTAATATGTAGAGGTATATTATTTTAATGATTAACTTGATATCATCATTATTTAGATTAGTGAATTAAAAATTTTGCCTTGAGTCGATGCTCATGGTAGATGCATTATGATGATTAAACTCGCTACGAAAGCAAAAGAGAATGATTCCAAATTGTAATTTATTGAAACTAATGACTCGTTTAAGAGTTGTATATATATATATATATATATATAAATTAAGGTATAAAGAAAATTATTTTTCACTTTAAATTATTTTATTAGTTGTAATTTATTGAAACTAATGACTCGTTTAAGAGTTGTATATATATATATATATATATATATATATATATATATATATATATATATATATATATATATATATATATATATATATATATATATATATATATATATATATAAATTAAGGTATAAAGAAAATTATTTTTCATTTTAAATTATTTTCAAATATGTCAGAAAATATGATTTATTTTATTATTTTTTTTAATCTTTATTAATTTTTTTTAAGAATATATAATCAACTTTTTGATTGATAAAGTAGATTAAAAATTAGATAATTTATGAAGGTTCCAGGGAAATTAAAGTAGCCGTATTCAGAAAATGAAATTAGTGAAGAATATATTTCATATACAGATAAATCTGAAAATGTTTCCAAGCACGATGATAATCATGAATTTAATGATTTAATTAGTGAAGAAATTAAGGCATGTATTGAGAATTCTACAATTTATAAATCACCAAATGAACCTAAACAAGAAGATTAATCTATTGATTTTCCTAATTGTATTGATCATGTTGTTGAAAATATGATGAAAAGAAATTGTAAAGCTCAAAATTGCACACGTGATAATTAATAAATTTAAAACTTGTTTCAGTTATTCTTGTAAAAAGATTATCAATATACCTGTTCGAGATCATGATCATTTTACTGGTCAATATCTCGGAGCAGCATGTCAAGATTGTAATTTGGCTAAAAGAATCAATCCGTCTTTACCTGTTGTATTTCATAATCTTTGTGGATATGATCATATATTAAAATATGCAATTGGAAAATTTCCAGATTGGAATTTAATTGTTATTCCTCAATCAACAGAAAAGCTTCTCACACTTACAGCGACATCGAAAGGCAGAAGAATTAGATTCATTGATTCCTTAAAATTTTTAAATAGCAGATTGGCAGATTTATCAAAGAAATTGTCATGTCTTCAACTGACCTCAGATGTTTTTGAATCACAGATGATCACAGATTTATTTTAGTATTAAAAATATACATACATGAACAATATGTGTGTTAGAGTTGATTGGACAATATATAAAATTTAGATTCAATTTACACAGACTGCCAACGACATTTCGTTCACAATTTTCAATCAAATTTTCAAATACATTAACTAATTAATTCGAAATGGCAATATACAAGTCAATAGTTCTCAATGAAAATGGTAATTTGTAATTTTAATTTTATATATATGTAGTGTCTCCACTTTATTGATATTTGAATATTTGTTTATGTAGATATATTATATTATAATGTACTAAAAATATATAGAAAACAAACGACTTGTTTAAATAATCAGAACAGAAATATACGCACGTTTTAAATAAAAAGAAACAAGAAGATAAAAAAGAAATGAAGCTCAGAAATAGAATTTGTACTAACAATTCAGAAAAAACTGTTCATTCATGTACTGTATGTGATATTATTTCATGTGATATTGATTTTATGTTTATTCTTCATAACTTATATTACAATAATATATTATGACAACGAAAAAAATTAAAAACAAAATCAATAAATAATTTAATATGAAAATTAGAAATTCGAAAATCAAAAATAAAGCTGGAAATAACCAAGCAACGCTATTAAAACTAAAGAGAGGACGTAATAAAAGTTTACAAAAATAATTTAATTTTATTGTTTTAACGTTTAACGTTTTATTCTAGGATTTATCTTAATTGTATTAAATTCACTCCACACGTTATACACGCAAACATCTCAGCAGTCCCAAAACAGATTTTAAAGGATACTGCTGGGTTTTCACAAATTTCTTACATCACAGCAGTAAACAGTTTAAACATACATATACGATTATATAAGCCATCATAGGAACGTAGTTATATTATGGTTATATTTATTTAGGGTTGTGTGTTTGGTAAGCTCTTCGCAACCAAGGAATTGATTTATTATTTCATTTTAATCAATGAAGCGAACGAATGCAAGTAATTGAGCTTTGTTGCTAATATCAACAGATTCATCAATTTGCAAAGTAAAATATGTTTTTGAAAGTTTACTGATAATTCTTCAATATCATTTGACATGTGGTTTATTCTTTTTTTAATTGTAGTATTAAAGAAGGGAATCTTCATTATTTCATTTTTTGCATCATCATCAAACATAATTTTAACTATTTCATAACATGACGGTAAAATAAGACTTTCTGCTATATTATGTGGTTTCAATTCCAATGTAATTAATTCTGCCACTTTGTATGAGGCAAGTTGAGCTTTTTCAGAAATTGTGATAGCATTTTAAAATTGTTTTACTTGGTTACTTTGCATATATCTTTAGTTTTTGAAACTAAATTCATATGCTTAGTAGTATTGGACAGCTTTTCACCGCACAGAATACATTGAGGGATTTGACTCACTTTCACCGGTTCATGTAAACCCAAAACAGATGTATTCATCAGAATAATGCCTATTAGTTTTTCCTTTTTTATTACATATGGCATCCTTTGCATTACCACTTGTAATACTATTGAGACTTGTATTTGCTTCATCATAAATGTTTTGATTCGAATTACTTTTTCGTTAAAGAAATTTTTCCATGCTACTATTTTAAATAAATTTTGAATAAAAACAAATACATTTATATTTGCTTACTTTTCGTTACAAAATAGGTAATTGGTTTATATTGAAAATGTTTAATGATTAAAAAATATAATATAATTTAATCGTTTTTATATATTATTATTTTAATATTTTAGTAAATGGCTAAAAGCACATAAGATACTCAATAAATTTTTATATTTTTTAAAAATCGATTCAATTATAAATAAACTAAATACCATATTTACTTCTAAGTACACAAAAATTTATATTCAAATACTGACGTAACTTTATTTTAATATATTTTTTGGGCGGAGCACGATGTAGCCGTGAACGGTACACATATACTGCTATCCGGTACTGAACAATCCAATTTCACCTTCCAGGTTTCCTCAAACTCTTCTTATACTCCTTTTAGATAGCTGATACCACCTTCACCATACTAGGTCTTGCTTCCTAACTAGCGAAGCAGTGCACATCGACCTTTCCAAACCGAAGATAAAACGTTTTGCCAAGAAAGCCTGTAGAGCTGCAAGTACCTCAACCAGTTTCCAACAACCAACAATAATTTTGTTAACAGTCGACTACGTAGAATCCGTCATCGCCACACATTTCAAGAACCTCCTACCCAAGTCCATTACACAAACCCATAACGAAGAATCAGTTCATTTCATCACCATCGTTCTATGTACACAACAAAACGGTCGCCCTCGGCCACTTGCAATCAACTAACGTCATGCCGTGGAACTGGAATTCTCTGAACTCGAAGACAAGGCCATTTTTCAACGCACCTCCTCTCCATGAGCCTCACCAATCCATGTAGTAATCAAAGTCCCCTTCGAATCAAAAGAAAACTATAAAAATGCGCGACTGAATAACTATGAGAAGCATAAAAACCTCACAAGGATATTGGAGCAATGCAGAAATGCCCACATACGATACATAGCACTCTTGGCACTCTTGGCTCATGGGATAGAGCGAATGATCCTAATCCTTAGAATAAATGGCCTTTCCAAACCGAAGATAAAACGTTTCGCCAAGAAAGCCTGTAGAGCTGCAATTATTAGAAGCTACAGGACCTATAGAGAACACATCTTTAAAAATTAGGATTATATCACTATATTATTATAAGAACTATTATTTCTTCCAATTTCACCACTGACTATTTTATCCATTGAATTAAAAAGAGAGATTAAAGACTATAAGTCAGTAATATATCGATGTTTGTTGATACTTACGAATTTTCGGCACTGTCTTTTTCAAGTGAATTTGATCATTATTACATTAAATAATTATTGTTGGGGGATAATAATTTATTTCGTATTTTATAATAGATTTATTGGTTTAACTATATTCTATTTATATTTTAGTTTAATTACCCAAAAATATTTCCTATTTTTTTAAAATTTAAAATTCTGTAATTTAATTAAATTTTTAATTTTTTAATAAAAAAAAGTTTTTTTGTATTTTAAATTTTAAATATTTTTTTTAATTTTAAATTTTTAATTTAATTAAATATTAATTTAAGTATCAATTTAGTTGAATGTTGATGGACAGTTTAAGTTTTTTTATGTAAAGAGTCTCAGCGGCTAATCTTTGCAATGAGTTTTTGATGTCTCTAATCTTTACGGATCCATCCCTCAACAGAGAACGTCTTCACAGTTGCAGCTTCTTTCTTCGAAACCTTCAAACCAGAAACTGTTTTTGCAGACTTATCTGAACCAAATTTCATAGAAATTGTCAAACTAGGCCATAAACTCAGATACTGTGTTAATTAAATGGAAATTGTTCAAACAAATTCGCCGATTTTAGCCATTTTCTACATGCATGATGTAGAATCTAATATTAGATTATTTTTTGGAGATAAAATCCTGATGTGGTAAAGATACATTAATGACATTTTCATAGTCTCCACGGTACCTCTCAATATAATCTTGGCACATGCAAAACTTTACTAACACTAATATACAATTCACTCTTGAACTACCTAACCCAGAAGGCAAGATTGCTTTCTTAGATACCATGATAAGTCCTTCTGAAGATCCAAACACGCTCACGTTCAAGACAGATTTATTCACTAAAAGTCTACACAGTGGCACATTCTTCCTTGGAAAAGTCACGTTCCACTCCAACGAAAAATCGCTCTATTAGTAGGAGAGAGAAAAAGAGCAATACGGAACTGTTCGGACAAAACGAAAACACAAGAAACCCTAAAAGACTTTAAAACACGGTTTTTACAAAATGGATACCCAAAGGAGTTCGTAGAAAAATACTTCTTGTGCGAATATAACTCTTATAGACATAATACACAAAAGGAACATGTCAATAAGTGAGTAATATACCTACGCTTCCCTTTTTTAAACAATATGACATGTAACACAATCAGAGCTAACATTCGCAATATGGTGCTGCCAGTTCATATTCGCCCAATTTTTATAACTGCTGCACCTTTGAAATCACAGCTTCGTAAATCTCAAAAATCTATTTCATCGAGATTATATATGCCAATCCTCCACCAAATGTTTCTGCTTCTCAAAGAACATCGTTTAATAAATTACTTGCACAAGATGTAACGCATCGTAAATAGGTGAAACACTTAGAACGTTCCAAACAAGACTCAACGAACACGTCAAGAGCAAAACCAGCAATTATCACAAACACTGGAAAAAAGTTCACAAATCAGCACCACTCTTACACAAAAAAAATGCAAAATGTTACAAGATGCGTTCAAAAACACATTGCAAAGATTAGCCGCTGAGACTCTTTACATAAAAAAACTTAAACCGTCCATAAACATTCAACTAAATTAATACATAAATTAATATTTAATTAGATTAAAAATTAAAAATTTAAAATATAAAAAACTTTTTTTTTATTAAAAAATTAAAAATTTAATTAAATTACAGAATTTAAAATTTTAAAAAAATAGGAAATATTTTTGGGTAATTAAAATAAAATATAAATAGAATATAGTTAAACCAATAAATTTGATCAAATTCAAATAATGATCAAATTCACTTGAAAAAGGCAGTGCCGAAAATTCGTAAGTATCAACAAACATCGATATATTACTGATTTATACTCTTCAAACTCTCTTTTTAATATATATATATATATATATATATTTGTCTTCTATGGCTAAATTATACAAAAAGAGTAATTAATAAATAAATTATTATATTCCATTAGAATTATATTACAATTAGCTCATGTTATTATGATTAATTTATGTATTTATACTTTATAATATACTCTAACTCCCCCATCTTATTATTTATTTTACTCTAACTAAACTAACTTTTAACTAACTATATCTATTCTTTTTAACACATTTTTTATAATATGTTATCTTTATTATATGTTTAACCCAATAATTCAATAATAATAAAGAAATTTCAATTAAAACTTAGATTTGTAATTATCAAATGGATATCTGTAGGAATCCTTGTAGGAATTTCCCTTATTTGATAGTCTTTTTAGTGGTTTGTTATATATATTAAAACTCTTCCACTTTAACTAATCTATAAACTATTATAATATGTACTTATCTTCGCTACAAACATCACCAATGGAGTCTTCCTACTCCAATGTTTTACATCTTTTCTATAATGAATGTATCCTGATAGAAACCACAGCATTATGTCAGCGTAACCTAACTTGATTGAAATACCGGACCAAGCTAACCGAATTCACCCACCAAACCAACCTAACCGGACTAATGTCAGAACAAAAAATGGATCCAAAATACACTTATTCTTGGAATCAAAATACAATTAAACCAACTTCACCAATTCTAAGACGCCATTCAACGCCTGATTAAATTCTTTTACCCCACATTCTCGCAAACAGAAAGAAATTACTATTTACACCCAACTCTTTTTTTACACGGTAGATACGTTCGAACGAAAATCTGGCCATATTTTCTTCCAACAAGCATTTAAGGTAGGAGTCCGCAGTTGTTTTATGGCAAAAGAGGCATGTGTAATACAATCCATAATCGTATAACTTTTCCATGCTTCGACAACCGTCAAATTTCTGTCTTCGATTGAATCCAAAATATATTTAAATGCTTGTTTTATGTAATAGACCTTAAAGGTTGCTATTATACCCTGATCCAATGGTTGGATCAAAGAAGTGATGTTAGGCGGCAAAATACCAACTCAATATTTGGATGGTGTAGTACAGGATGGCTGGGTGCATTATCGACGAGTAAGAGTACTTTGAATTGAAGACCCTTTTGTTCCATATATTTTTGCACTTCAGGAACGAAGCATTCTTGGAACCATTTTGTAAAGAATTCTCCTGTCATCCACGCCTTTCTATTAGCCATCCAATGGACTGGCAGCTGTCCAATAATCTTGCCTTTCAAAGCTCGTGGCATTAATGACCTGTTGATTAACAGTAGCTTTAAAATCTTATCTCCAAATGCGTTACTACACAATAAAGACGTTACTCGATCCTTAGCGGCATTGAAACCACCAGCAGATTTTTCTCATTTAGCAATGTAGGTCCTGGAGGGCATTTTTTTCCAGAATAATCCCGTCTCATCGGCATTAAATACCTGGTCTGGCGTATAGCCACCGTGTTCAATTATTTTTATGAATTTTTCTGGAAAACTCTTTGCAGCATTTTCATCTGCTGATGCTACTTCTTTTATTTTTACATTATGAAATGCTTGCCTTTTTTAAGAATCCTGTCAGCCATCCTTTACTTGCATTAGATGTCATTGTCTTCATTGCATTGACACTTGTTGGTGGCTCCAATTCCCGAAGTCGTTTGTATATTCTAAGGGCCTTTTCCTTTATAATTTTTCCATCTATAGGTATTTTTTTCTGCAGCAAATCCTCTATCCAAACCACTAAACTTTTTTTCATTTTCTCCGAGATAATATTTCGGCTATATGACGATGTTCGATCCAGAAATTACTGATCGTCGAATGGAATCCTCACTTTTTTATGGTTCTGATAGTCGCTTCACTTAAACTAAAATCTTTGCCAACAGATGTGGGACCTACGCCTCTCTCAAGACTGTCTAAGATTTTTATTTTAGTTTCCAAAGAAATCGCTTGTCGCTTCCGATTATTTTTCGTTGGTTTAGGCATCTTATTAATCGGCTATAATAAAAATTAAAATAAAAACACTTCACAAAAAATTTTTAAATCTAAAAAAAATAACATTACCAGTTTATTAAAATTTTCTTTAGTAAAATAAAATAATAACTAAAAAATTTAAAATTAAAAAAAAATAACATTACAAGTTTATTAAAACTTCCTTATGTAAGTAAAATTTTCTAAAAAAATATTTGTCAAAATAACAATAAAACAAAATTAAAACATAAAATTTTTTTGGAAATAGTGTTAAACCGAATATTTCGTGCAAAAAAAGAAGATTTGTTCCTTGTTACTTCAAAATCGTGTAAAAAAAGAGTTGGGTTGCTGTGTTCCACTCCCGGCACCGATCCACTTATTATTATTATTATTATTATTATTATTATTATTATTATTATTATTATTATTATTATTATTATTATTATTATTATTATTATTATTATTATTATTATTATTATTATTATTATTATTATTATTATTATTATTATTATTATTATTATTATTATTATTATTATTATTATTATTATTATTATTATTATTATTATTATTTTTATTATTATTATTATTATTTATTATGTTTATTGATTCAAAAATCAACTAATTTAAAATAGTCATTTTTTATTTATTTGCTATTTCGCACAGTTAGTAGTGGAATAGCAGGAGGCTAAACAAAACCATTTAATATAAAATTTAAAAAAAATCCCCAATAGAGAAGAATTTAACTTATAATTCCATATTTATACATTGCTAAAAATTAATTTGATTATTATATTGTTAAAACTCTTTTTCGTTTTTATTTTCGTTTGAACAGTTATATTTTCATTAGTATGTATTACTGATAAGAGGGCGATTCAGGCGATGTAAATCATCGGCCCCGGGATATATAAACATATTTGGCATTTTTATATAATTAAATAATTTTAAAAATCAAAATTTGTGATAATTTGTGATGATATGTATCATGAAATTTCATTAGTAATAAATAGGATAACCAAAACATAATGTTTTTTAAAATATATTTCAGTTTGTAATTGCAAAGACTAATTGCATCGGGGCTCGGTCTGGCTCTCGCCGGCCCTGTTAGTATGACCATATACCACATGAGCGGAATTTTTTAGCAATTACAAAATTTTATGCCATATAAAACAATCTTAATTAGTAAATGAATAAAAAGTCAAGCTCGTTTAACATGTTCATTTTGTATTGTTGTCTTGATGCGCTTGGACATATGAAGCTCGTTAACACGCTTAAGGTGCAGAAATGGTTAAATGAAATATTAACACTTAAATGCAAAGGTTATACTTATAGATGAGAAACCCGATCTAAGCATCTGTTTTACTAAAGATATCTCTGTGAAACTTAATTATTCGATTTCCAAATAAATCTCAAGCACCCTGTGATCACGAATGTGAAATTCAATCATTTCATTCGAAATCTCGGCAAATAACTGGCTCATTAACTCGCGCACAGAATAATAATTTCGTGAAATAAATATTAATATTTGTGATCCAAGGGAAATTTTGGTTTTTGGTGCTAATCGTTAATAAACTTTAGAGCATAAAGAGAACAAAATAAATACTTTAATTAAAGTTTATTTACATAAAACGTACCTCTGCAATACTCAGATAGAAAGAGATGGTGAATGTGACGTTGGAAAATAAATCTTTGAATTACAATCGCAACACAATAAATAATATCTGGACCTTTGAATAATATATCAAAATTACGGAAATTACGTAAGCATTTAATTCTATTATAACGGGATTTCACTAACTATCTGTCATTGTTGTGTGTCCGGGTGGTTTTCGGATCATTTCGGTGTGGTTAACTCTATGATTGTGGCCATTTCTATTTGAAAAATGAGAATTAGCAATGGAAGTTTCGTCAAGACCTTTGAATCGTTTTGCATTTTGAAACAGAAGGCAAAATTCTGTTCGAAAACTTTCGCCGGTGATATAATAAATAACAAAATTTATACTGAAATGGATCATGGCTAAAAAATCAACAACCTCTTTTAGAATTTGATAATTAATAAATTTTATCCAATTTGGATCGACTTTCATTTGTTCGACGCTTAAAGATTCGTTTCCGATTGGACAGACAAATTGAAGCGCATAGACTAAACCGACTGGTAGAGTTGTGATTATTAGAAGAAATGAGACGCTTAAAAGCAAAATTGTACTTGATTTGAAGGCGCTCTTTTCTTTATTCTGTTGGCTGATGGAATGTTTTTTTATATTTAACCTTTCAGTACTACTTGGGTTTTTTTGAGTTTGAAAAGGTTGTTCACTGGTACTAGTGGATGAGGTTAATGGAGCAGTTAATGAGGGTTTTATCAATGTAGTTCTACTTGTAATAGATTTCAGTTCTATAATAACTAAGATATTGACGATTAAAGTTGAAAATGGCAAAAGTGCACTAATGAGTATTTCAGTCCCAGTGGTAAATATAACCCAATAGCGAGTATCTACTACATTTTCTCTAATTTCACATTTTTTCGAAACGTAATTGTATTTTCTTGAAATACTCTGAAAACATCCTAATATCAGTACAACGACTCCACAAACAATTGTATTGATAAGAGCCTTTTTATGAGTACATAGCTTTTCTCGTTTAAATGGATGGCACACCGCTATGTATCTCTCCATCGAGAAAATCAAAACGAGAGGTACGGAAAAGTATTGAATTGAAATAAATAAACCTTGAAAAATTTCGCACCATACTGGAATATCTTGAACATTAATGTCCCATGATGTTTGCATGTAATGAAGAATGTATAATAACCAAAATATGATGTCTGACATAGCTATTCCTGCCAAATAATTTGCCGATGTATTTGATCTTCGAAGTCTTGATCTGGTCCATATTATAAAGGCTAAACTGTTTAATACAAGTCCACTTATCAACCAAAGCAAAGAACCATAGCGATGCAAATAGAATGCAGAACTCCAAAGGTTCTTTCGTATAAGAAATAAACTTAAATTATTTGGTAAATTTTCAGTTCGGTTTTTTTCACTTTCCATGATCAAAAAACACTAAAAACAAAATTTACAAAATTAAATTTTAAATAAAACAATTAAAATAATTATTACATCTTTTACACATCTTATTATATTTTAAAATTTCAAAATTTTATTTTTTAATTCATAGAAACAAACCCATTATTTGTACTAATGACTGACAGTTTGATACCCTGCTGCAATTATATACATGATATATAGCTACATTTTTGTTTTCGTTTTTTAATTTATAATTAATGATTATATTCATAAATTCTATTCCTATGAACGTTATCCTATTATGCAAAAATTAGAAACTTTTTTTCTTCTCTTTTTCGGTATAAGGTATGAAGTATATAGAGAATTTAACCTTTTAGGCATGAGCAATGAGTAAAGCATTAAAAATATAATATTTAACTACTTGTTTTTTTAGTGGTCATTGAGATGTTTGAAATCTGTCTAATAAATATTTTATTATACGCTATTAATGAGAAAATATAAAAATACATTGTGTGGGTAAGAAATTATATTATATCAAACCGAATTGGTAAATATTTATTATTTTCAAAACCACCATCTCAACAAACAAAATATTAAATTGCTAAGACAAGTAACAAAAAGTATGCAAAACAGTATGAAAAATAGGTATCAAAAGTTGCCCAGCGCGAGATTTATTTGTTTATATTTATTTAAAACTTTATTCGTTGGATTTAAATTTCTCGCAGTTTATTAAGATATTATGACAAAATTATGACTGATATAATGACTTTCGAATCAACTAAATCAGAATCAGCGAATAAATGAACAAGGTTGAAAGTTATTTTGTCTTAAAATGTTATTTATATAATTTAAATGCCTATAGGGAAAAGCTAACTAATGACTAATATTAATTTATTTATAAATAATTAAACAAAATAATAATAATAATAATAATAATAATAATAATAATAATAATAATAATAATAATAATAATAATAATAATAATATTATTATTATTATTATTATTATTATTATTTATATTTTATTAAATGATAATTTAAGCCTTTTGATGCGAATAATATGTTAAATACAAATGAAAAATTATAAGATAGTCATTTTCAATTTAATTTTCAAGAAATCATCACTTTTATATTATTTATAATACTATTATAAAAATAATAATTAGTTAAAATTTAAATTAAAAATTTATTATGGAATTTTAATTTACTATTACACAAAGGTAAAATGAATTATGAAAATAATATTGATTTCTAAATGTAATTAAACAATAATTAAAGAGAACCATGTTTGTCAATAAATGACACAATGAATGTTATTTTATTATTGTAAAATAAATTTAAAAAAATCTTTATTTAATTGTTTTAATTAACAATTGTATTCAGCAATATATCGAGACAATCAATTGAGATTGTTGATTGTTGTTGAATAAGTAAATATATTTTCCGTGATATTTCAATTCGATAATAAAAACCGATTTATTGAATAATCAATTGAAATTCATTTTAAATATGAATTATATTTCCTATCTTAAAAACAAGAATTCAATTAATTATATTGAATGAAATCAAAATAATTTTTAAAAAATTTTATTAATTAAAAATTGTTATGTTATACATTTGAATTAGAAATAATTTTTGCTAAAGTTAAAATTTCAAATTTCAAAATAAAAAATAAATAAATTAAAATACATGATTTTGGAAAATTTTAAATTTAGAAAACTTTTTTTCAATAAATCTTTCTAAAAAAACTGCATTCATCAATATGACAGGATTCAGTAAAAAATAAGTATGCAATGTCTATAAATCTAAGTAAATTATAAGTAATTATTTATAATTTTCAATTCAATTCAAGTTATATTTAACTATTGATTAATTAATTTTTAAAACTTTTGCTTCAATATAAACAAAAAATTAATATTCATTTCTCAATATTATTTAATAAACGTAATGCAGTTATAATTATTTTATTTTTTGATTTAATATTATTAATTTCTTTGAGTTATTATATATTCACAAATTGCACTTTTTGCATAATTAAATAATATCTTTTCAATATTTTTACTTTCACAGCTCATTTTCAAAAAAAATCAAATTATCATGGCATATCTATTTAATTATAAAAATATAAATTTCTAAATAATTGGAAACGATAATTAACTTAAACAAAATTTTGGTTAAACTAATACACATTTGTTATACCAATTTGGCAGTCGTGGTTGAAAAAATTAAAAATAATAAAATATATTATTCTAATGAATCTTGTCAATATATTTGTTTTGCGTTTTGACGTATGACTAATGTTCAAATTAAAAGGTTGAAATAGTTATCATATTAAGAATTTTATTCATTAAATTTATACAGATCATTTTTTTCAAGTATGTAAAGCAGGGGTCTCAAACTCAAACTGCCTGTGGAAAGCATTAGACTAGTATCGTGAGCCGGCGGGCCGCAACATAAATAATTGTTTTTCAGAACATGTGGAGTCTGAAACACCGACGTTAATATTTATTTAATTAAAAACTCAACAAAACTAAAAAACATTTTTTTATTATTATTATTAATAATAATAATAATAATAATAATAATAATAATAATAATAATAATAATAATAATAATAATAATAATAATAAAATTTGAAGAAAATGTGGTAACATTTGAATGCATTAACTTGGTCACACATGTTTGTAATGATTTGATCCTTTCCTTGGAGTTTCAAATTTAAATCGGATAAGTGTTTCGTTATATCAACCATAAAAGATAAATCTTGCCACCACACTGTATCAGAAAACAAGGCGATGTCTTGTTTTTTGATGTTATAAACTGACATATTTCGTCTTTTCAAATCCCAAAATTGTTTGAGAACCTTGAAGCAGGATAACCAACGTACCTCGGTATAGTACGACAAACTAGAATTTATTTTCGCACCCTAACTAGATGTTTGGGGTTCGTTTCCTTAATTTTTTGTTTAATGGGCGATAAAAACTAAATGTAACAGTTATGAGAAGTGATTACATAGAAAATTTTATTTTTAAGTTTTGTTTTGTTTTTTTGTACTGATATATCAAGTGGGCCGCAAGTTTGACATATCTGATGTAAAGTGTAAAATTCATTTCTGGCTGCGATTTTAATTTAATTTTTTTTAATTTTTACTATGTTAAAATTTCATTTGTTTTTGCATGCTTAACTAAAATAAAAAAATTTTAAATTATCTAAATTATTAAACTTTATAAAAAGTAAAATCTTATTATACCATAAATTAAATATTTTTTCTAACCTCATAGAAGAACTAATTAAAAAATAATCAGTAAAATTCTTTATTGTTATGTCACTTTTGATGATAATAAATAAATAAAAAATATTTTTAATTATAATAATGAAACAGTTATTTTTGATTTATAAATATAAGATGACTATTATTGAAATATTCTGTAGGATTTAAAAGTGTAAACGTTTTCCTATTATGAATGAGTACTTGAACGGATCGTTTTATTTAAATATGACAGTTTTATGTTTCTAACAGCTGGTAAATTGCAGTTATATCACATAAATGTAAGTAAATTTTAATTCATATTTGATTGAAAAACACAAATAATAACATAAATCAAACAATGAAGAAAATGCGAAAATCATTTAAATTTCTATAAACTGTTTATTTTAATTTTTTGTTGTTATAACAAATTAATTATTGTAATTTAGAAATTCGAATTAAATATAAATATAAAAAATTGAATGTAAATTATTTTCTTAAAAATTGTTCACAGAAAAGCTGCAACAATACAAACATTATAATAATGGTTAAGTATTATATCATTGACACAGAATGCATTAAATTTGTTAAAAGATTAATTATAAAATTATAAAAAATTAAAAATATTTTTGCTTTTTAAGCACAGTTTTAGGAGATGATCTATCACAAATATTTAAAAATTATGTTAAAGAAAACATTAAATAATCTTGAGTATCTATTATGACGGCTTGTCGCTTTTTAGAGAAAGTTGTTTCTAAACTGTTTAATAAATGAAATAATATTAAACTATTATTTTAAAAACTGGCCATCTAATTTTTTCAATTTTTTTACAGTCTTATTTAAATTAAACTAAACTATAGTCATTTTAATCAAACTTTATAGGACAAATCATTATGCTATAATGATCAAGAATTTATTTATTTATTATTGTTTTTAAAAACTCATAATTCAAATAAATTTAATAAATTAACCGGATTAATATTAAATAATATTCAATATATACTTAAATAAACTAAGCAAATACTTTATTAATAAAAATCGCCATTCGTACATCTTTTTCACTATATATTTCGATAACATCATTATCATCATCAGGTTACCTACATTCACTAGGATGAATAACTATACAATATTGATAATTTATAAACAATTTATAAATTCTATAAATTTTTAAATTATAAATAACAATTTTAAATAACTATTTTCAAAAATAATTTTCAACAAACAATTATTTTAAACTTTTAAAGTTCTTTAAAAAATATTATTTTAATCATTTTTTTAATTATTTAACATAACTATTATTCAATATACATTACTATACAAAAGCTTAATTAAAAACATTCAACACACACGTATTCACTGCATTCTGCACATTGATTTTAGGATTAAAGTTCTTATCAATAATGCTTCACATATCAAACACTCAAAACAATTATCAAAATTTTTGTCAAGATTTTAAAATCCGACATTCCCTAATTCTCTCATACAGACTTTATTATGATCCTTAATATTTGACACTCCTTTCGATCGACAGTGTTTTTGAACTCGAGTACAGAGATAATATTCAATAAATTAAAGTTAAAATATTTAAAATATAAACTTTACTGGTCTATATAGAATTAAATTTTTATTATTATAAAAATTCTAGTTTTCTACTTTTTTATAAAATTGTGAATAATATATATTTATAGTCAGTACATAAAGGACTGTATTTAAAAATGACCAAATATAAATTTAAAGATTTCAAACAGTTTAAAAAATACATTTAAAAGAATATATAAAAATGAAATATTTTTTTACCTAAAGTAAAAATAAATTTAATAAATTGAACAATTAAAACAAATTTTTCTTGAACCGTTTAAAATTTATTTTTAATATATATATATATATATATATATATATATATATATTATATATATATATATATATATATATATATATATATATATATATATATATATATATATATATATATATATATATATATATATATATCATTATCATAAATGAATAAATATTTGCATTAAAATTTCTAATGTCCGCCTAAACTAAAGTACTAATTATTCGAAATTCCATCAATCAAATTACAATAAAAATTAATAATTGAATAACTTCTAGCTAACGGACTTGATTGAATGTTATTTATTTCCAAATCACTCTAGCCGGCTTATACTAATTCCTTTATAAATGCCGATTCAATTGATATATACTTGTTTATTTGGTATATATTTTGTCGGTGAATGTATTTTCAATTATATATGATATATGACAACCTATTTCCTCTCTAATACATAATAAAGTTTAAAGCACTCATCCAGTAAGATAAATCACATCAGTAAAATGTTTATACAATTCACTTAACCGTAACCTATAATTGTTATTTCTGGAAGTAAAACCCAATTCCATTACATAAGAAAAATCTAAGAAAAATAAATTTAAATAATTAAAATGTATGTATATTTAAATATTCAATTAATTTATAAAAAATAAATAGAACCATATATTTTTCCAATTTTTATGTTGTCTTTGAAATTAATTGTCCTGCGACAAATTACCCTAGAACCGATTTATTATGTATCTCAAAATATCAGTAAAACTAAAACGAAAATTTGGTTTTTTCCTTTTAGTGCATTAAAAAGCAGTAATTTCTATACATTTTTGTAGTTTACGGAAAAATCATCATAAGAAAAAACAACGCATGGAAAGTTCATCGCGAGGAATTTATTTCGTGATATTATTTTTTAATTTTCATTGTTTTTCTTGTTTATTCATTCATTATTGATTCATTGATTTAATTTGTAATCTATTTAATGTATAATCTATTTATTAATTCAAATTTTTTTGTATGATTGATACGCTATTATTCTAAAACGGTTTTTAATATTTTTTATTAATATTTTTTATTTAAAATGTAAATTTAATTTTTATTTTGTAAATATTAAATTAAATTTAAAACTTGATGGTCATTTATTTTTAAATGATCTGGAAACGGAAGGAAAAATATTTTAGAAATGTGACCAATACAAGAAACCTATTTGCCGCCGACGAATAAAATCATTAGATTGGTCGAGCAAATTGCGGCTTAGTTCGACCTCAACCACCATCCACTTTGGAATAGGTCACTTACTGAATTAATTGTTGCTTATCACCCTAACTATATGAATATTTTATGTTAAAGAAGCAATAAAATTTGAGCAGGTCATTGCTAGTGACCAACTACAACCGCAAAAAGGAAAATATCGTCATTTTGTATTTAGATATCAGCAGTGGTGAGCTATGCATGTCCCGAGGGGGCTCGGCAGAGCCCCTTGTTAACTTTTTAAAAATTTTGCGAGCCCCTTGTTGTTCTTTCAACTGTGATTTTGCGCTTCACTTCAAATTAAAATTTC
>CAUHTR010001393.1:0-80459 GCA_959609185.1 Schmidtea polychroa | reverse complement strand
AGGACGGCCAGAGCGGTCATTTTGACCGTTAAGCAATTTCATTTTTATTTTGTGAGAAAACGAAAAGGAATTAACGTCTCATATTTTGTGACAATTATTCATTTTTAGTGAACTTGTTGTGCATATCAAAGCTTCAATTATAGCATTTGTCACGACTGAGATAATGAGGCCATCCCCATGGAAGGCCGAACCGGTCAATTTGACCGGTATCTTGAAACACACAAGAAAGTCACACATAATCATCTTACATACTAGAAAATATAAAACCAAATATAATTTACACACAACCGAAGCATTTAACAGTCATTTGGGAATGTTTTCCACAGTAAACTTTACTACATACATGGCATATAGCTCCGGATTTGTTATGACAATGAGGAGCAGAACAAGTTTTTCGCTTCTTTAATTTTGGTTGTTCAGAACAGAGTTCACCAGAGATGGGACTTGCTGTTCGACGTCTTTTGAACTCCTCACAAAGAGATGTAGCTAATTCAAAAATAAAATCCCTTCTTTTTATAGTTGATCCCGTAGCATCTTTGAAAATAACATGAGCGTTGAGAGCTGCTTTATCAAGCAAATCATAGAAAGTAGCGACTGGCCATCTTGCTGTTGCGGCTTTACTGCTGTATAAACGCAACATGCTATCCATGGTATCTACAGCTGTCTTATTTTTGTTATAAAAGTGTATCATTTCAGGCTTTCTCTTTTCGTCAGATCTCACACTAGCAGTAGAATGGAATGTTGACATGACAATGACTTTCTTGTCCGATTTGCCTTGATAGGAAACAGTGACAGTGTTTTGACACGATAAATGAGTCGATTCAAAAAGAGGCTTTTTCTCCAAGTGAGCTGATGATAAAAAGCGTGAATTTAATCTTACAGTACCAACCAATGTTGTTCGATTTACAAGGAGATGTTCAGCTAGTGAGAGACTTGTAAAGAAATTGTCAGTGCAGACATTGTATCCTTTATTGAAAAATGGCTCCATTAGTTTCCTGACTACAAAATCACCCAGCCGTAATCCACAGCGTTCGTTTCTATCGTGAGCCCCTAAATATGGCATTTGATTGATGACAAATTTGGTTTTGACATCACTGAGAATCCAGTATTTGATACCAAATTTATCAGGCTTTTCGTTTGATTCTTTTAATTTACCAAATTTCAAAACTTAGAACTCTTAATGCTTGCTTAATTACACTTTTAATAAGCACTATCTTTGAATAAAAGCAAGAGAATATTTATAAACAAGAAATGAAGTATACATACATACCAGTCTGAATAAACGCGAAGACAATGTTTAAAATAGTGTAGCTTTGTGTCAGCTAAACAAATATTTTTATTTCATTGTTGTAAGTAGTTTAATAAATTAACTACTGTTAGAATAAAAATAGTTAAATTTTGAAAGCGTGTTAGTAGCACAAAGAAAGTATTGCTAAATGAGTTGCATCATAGAAATCTCAGCATGAAAATAAGGAGCATATGTGCACCGGTCAAATTGACCGGTTTGGCCTTCCAAGGTATAAAATATTTCCGGCCGTCCTAGTGTTAATAACATATATAATACCAGTGCCGGCTCTAGGTTTTTCGACACCCTAGGCAAACTTCTCCAATGGTACCCCTTCATACCTGTTACAGTAAACTGTTTATTTTAGTAGCAAAGGTAAGTTGTAAAACGTAAAAGTACATATATACAATTACCAGTTAAGTTTTACTTATCAAATGCTTAGTATTTTAGTTGCAAAAAATAAAGAGTATTATTGATAATATAATAACACTTGCAATTGTGAAATCACAAAAATCAATAAAAGTGTAATAAAATTTATGATGTAATAAAACAAAATTGTTTTCTGCTATTGCTAATCGATACGTAGTAAAATTTGTAATATAAATATTTCATAACTTAGTACAATAAGTAAGTGGATGTTCAAAGGTCACAAATCATTTTCTCATTAGTCATTAGTTAATCACTTTACACCAAACACCACTGAGATACGTTCTCTATAGTGGTGGTTGGTGTGTAAAGCAATTCACTCACCAATTTATTAACAATTTATCATTTACTGTTCATCATTTATGTATTTTGGAAATTTATTTCAGCCATTTTACAAATGGCTTTTAAGTAATTTTTTTTATTTAAAGTAAATTTTAAGACTTGAATTTTGATCCATATAGATATGAGATCATTATTCAAGTTCTTAAATATTACTTTTAATCAACAATATAATTATAAATTATTTTTAATTAATTTTCAGGCTTTTTTAGGAATTTTATGACATTTATTTTTATGTATTTTTTTATGTGTTGTGTTTGTGTGCAATTTTTAATTTTTCTTCCACTTTTCAGATTTCTATATTATAAGATGTTTCTGACTGCACTCTAAATGAAAACATCAACATGAAATCAAAGTAAGTATGTATGTTTCTATAATGTAAGATTATTGATTTTTTTGTTATATTATAGGAAACAGTTCTCAGTGGCGTTTGGTGTATTAATCATTATATTTACATTATCTCTTTAATTCAACAATAGAAAATTGGTAGAATTAGGCTAATTCAATTATCTCGTAAAAATTCAGAAGTCAACACCAGTTTTGCATTGCAGTAGCTGAAGTCATTATTTAATAATGCTAAGTAATTCAGATGAAAAGTAGTGAACATAATAGAAATAATGTTAGAAAACGTAGCTAATAATTTAATAGTTACATAAATTTACACCTGGCTTTAACTTATGAAAAATCTTTAACAATTAAACTGATGTCTATTTAGGCAGCTAACTTTTTTTCTATCGATATCGTCGACAGACCAACAAGACGTTCTTGTGACATTGATGATAAAAATAATTCTTTATAATTTTAAGTTTTGAGAAACGCCTCTCTCCAGAAGCAGTAGTTACAGAAAGCGTCACTAGAACACGCAATGCAATATATAGGTTTGGCATAATGCTACATATTTTGTTCTTACAGATGTATTCCAAAAGTTACTTAAGACTTTTATCCCCTTCAAACCTATTTTGAATATTTTTGATTTCGTCGCATAGTTCAAAAGAATCAATATCTTTGTCATTGTCATGTGTTAATGCTTTCTCTAAAATCTGACATCTTTTGAGCAATTATTTGCTTTCAAGCTTAGATGAAGAATTTCCAATTTTGTATATAAATCCAAAAATTAAGCCGTGCTCAGTCAACTGAGAAAAACCGTCAGTAAATGATTGAATGACAATATCTAAAATAGCGTAGTAAAAATTTATTTTAAAATTATCTTGGGGATCAAGTAGAGGTCTATCAGCCGACTCGTAAGTAAATAAAAGTTTTCGCTTTCGGGCTCGAATGTCGGTTTCATTTGGAAAAGATGGCTCTAATTCCAGTTCTTTTGCTAATTCCTTGGCATCAGTTATTGTTCCCAAAAAACCATCTGATCTCAGTCTATAGAGATTTTCTCTAGTTTTATTTAACTGTTTTGTGGCTTCCGACAAATCCATACCTAGATCTTGAAGTAATTTGCTGCTTACGTTAATTTCATAAAGTAAATATACTGTGTTACTATCGATGAGAGAAACTTAAAATTCTTAAGTCTTCCAGCAATTCCTGTTGCTTCTGCTCATATATTTGTTGCATTAACTCCTTTCAGATTTGTATCTTCAATGAGATACAGCAGTACGTCATATACTTCACCTATTTGATATCTAAGAACACGAATAGCAGAAACTCTGGCATCCCATCTGGTGTCGCTGAGATGTTTGACATTTAATGATGAAATATGTTGTACAAGTAAATCTCATCTGTGTGTCGAAGCAGAATAGAAACATAAACCAAATTCACGATACCAAAAAAGTAAACTGCCTCAAAAGACCATTTGACAGCATCATTTACTACAAGGTCGAGAGTGTGTGTACAAATGTGTATTGCAAGGTACAAAAAGGCATATGGATTTATATCTAAAGTTTTTCGTTGAATACCTTTGTATCGGTCACTCATATTGGTGCCATTGTCATAACCTTGTCCAAACAAATTCTTTGTGGACAAAGTGTGCTTTTTCAGTACATTTTTTAGTACATTAGCCATACCAACTCATGTTTTGATTTGTAAAGGTAAAAATTCGGCAAAGTGTTATCGCATGTGCACTGAACCTGTATGGCTCCTGTCGGCATCTAATGCATACACAAAACGAACAATTAATGTCCTCTGTTCGACATGACTAGCGTCAGGCGTTCCTTCCGTCCAGAATAAGTGAGAAATATTTTCCAGCTCTTACATCGGACAATATTTTTTGTAGTGCTCTATTTCCTAATATATGTATGAGTTCGTTTTGAATGTTTGTCCCCAAATAATGAATATGCGTTTCTTGTGGGAGAGCATATTGAAACATTGCTCGATTCGAATAATTTGTCAGATGTACCATGAAAAACTAAATTTTGAGCAGCATGGCTTTCTTATTAAATCAATAAGTCCTCCTAAGACGACTTTCCAGTGCTCAATTTCTTGCTTAACCAATCGTTGGTGTTCTGCGTCTATGCACTGACCTTGCTGTAGACGCCCGTCCATTACCTTTCATTGTAAATACGTATCCACATGAGCAGGAAAATTTTCATGTTTTGATCAAATTCCTGGATTTCCTGACCAATCTTTCCAGTCATTACAGCCATTAGATGAAAGTTCAAATTTTGATTGTGAAGAGTTTACAACAGAAACAAAATACCTTATTGGTGCTTTCTGAATATACAAGACAAGTACGTTGTAATTTTTATCCATTTGTTCATTTCTTATACAGTGAGTTGTTCTGAATCGTCTACCCGCAGAGTCTACTGGGTATGCGTACGTTTCGATATCAATTTAATTCGATTTGAATCCGAGACTGGATGCTACATAGCAGGATCATCAAAATTAAATGGAATGTTTCGTTCATCATCGTAATTTATATTATTTGTTTCACTTGCTTTATTTTCAAATTTTTTTCTTTTGCCAATAATTCTTGATCACTTCCTGTTGTCAATTATAAAGGTGCTGGTAGTAATGCAATTTCCGTATGAGTTTCAGCTGATTCTTGTACAAACACTGGTTGAATGTCTTATTCCGTCATAATGACATTTTGGGTTTCATCATAAATTTCACTATCGTTGTTTTTATACTGCAAGAGCGCATTTCTTTTGCTTTACGGTTAATTTTCTTTTGACAGCTTTTACTGAGCACCGGAAAGCTTTTTGCGTTCGATTTATTTTGTGGGTCAACGTACGTCAAATATTAAGTTTATTTTAATATGTCAAAGCAACATGACAAAATAACTTAAGTAGTATCCTAATGACAGACGACGGTTTTTTGAAGAGTGATAGTACTTTTATGTACACTGTCTTTACATTATGAGTACATAACACAAATTACACTATTCATGCAGATTATGTATATTCACAAATGCTTATAGCAAATAAAGAAAATGATTAGTATTAATGTTAACTTTGATGAATGAAAATGATATGATGAACACAATGTTTTATGCTGAGCAATTTGTTTAAATAACTAACGTAATATGGTTTACCATTAAAAAATTCAGATAAATTGACTTTTACTAGAATATAATGTTGATTATTCAATTATATATTTGAAATAAAAAAAATATTGAAGCCTTTTTATTATATAAGAACATTGCATATCTATTATTAATGCATTATTTGTCTGTGAACCTTTTGTCCATGAACCTTTGGTATGTGAACCTTTTGTCGTGGAACCCTAGAAAAGTGTTACGATTTGTTACAGGGGGAAGGGGGTCTCAAATTTGTTACGTAATTTTTCAGAAATTAATAAATATGTTTTTTCCTTTGCTCTTCTAGTATTAAAATTCTAATATATTATATATTTTATATAACTATATAATTCCTTTTAAAGAATCTCAATAATATTTCGAAACTTTGGGTTGCATTGAATTCTAAGTATACATAATAGTATTGCAAATACTAAGAATAAACCAAGATAAGCAGACGTGAGAAAGAAATTTTAGTGCAACTCCAAGACGACCTTGATTGGATGGAAACTGAGAATTTGGATATTCAAGAAGAACCCATAACTACAAACTCTAATCCTGAATTTCGAAATATATTTACTATTGAAGAGCATT
Organism: Schmidtea polychroa; assembly: GCA_959609185.1. Lineage (NCBI taxonomy): Eukaryota > Metazoa > Platyhelminthes > Tricladida > Dugesiidae > Schmidtea > Schmidtea polychroa. The sequence goes on along the minus strand of CAUHTR010001393.1, from coordinate 74,355 downwards.
TACAAAATTTTGGAAAAAGAATAAAATTTTTGCGTCTAGTTCACATATGAATATAAAAAAATAATGCATTTGACTTTCTTTTATTTTTGTTTCATTTTTATTATTAAGTACTTAAATTTGAACAAATTTAAGAAAAATATGAAAAACTCGAGGTTTTTTCAAAATAAATTATTGTTACGTAAAAGGGGAGTGGTGATTTGTGGCAATTTGTTACAAGGGGGAGGGGGTTATAAAAACTCGTTTTTTCGCATTGTCTAATAAATGAACGGCCCTTAACTTTAATTTAAATATTATTTTTGAGCTCATATTACGAGTTATTGAAGTTTTTACAAGGGGAAGACACAAATTTAATTTTTTTTTGGGGCGCCAAATAATCTACGGTCAAAAACTTATTTTTTAGATTATAAAAATATACTTATTAATTTGAAATTAAAATGTCAATATAATTTCAATTTTATGTTTTTAATTTAGTTTTTCCATTTTGAATATTAAAACAAAAGTAAATTCAAAGTATACCAAGTATATATTAGTTAAAACTTCTTAAGGTTGGTATACTTTGAATTTACTTTTGTTTTAATATTCAAAATGGAAAAACTAAATTAAATATAATAGTATATTAAATATAATGTTAATATCACAAATGTAAATGTCACAAATTAAAAGTTAATCTTAAAATTTTAGAAATAAGTTAAAAATTGGTTTAAACTTTGGTAAATATTATTAGCTTCTAAAATATATAAATAATAAAATATTATTGTAATTTTTAATTGACAGTCTAATTATATTTAATAAGTATAAAACTATAATTTAAATTAAAATTTACACTTGAAAAAATATTTTTTAATTAAAAATAAGATTCGGTAATTAAAATCTAACTAGCAATAGATTTAGGAAAGTGCCAAATTTCATATCAGTCATTTAATTATCTCTAGGGCGTCTTTACTTAATTTTCCTCATATATTTAATCTTAAATTATTTTCAATTACTTTTCTATTGTATTAGTTAAAAGTTTTTGAATTATTTTACTTAAAGATTAAATAAAACTAGTAAAAGTAAGTATTTGAGATTTTTTTTCATTTATAAATAAAAGTTTTGGGGCATTAGGCTCCATGTAGAAATTTTGGACATAATGTTTGATTTTTTTCTGATTTATTTTGTGCTTGTTTAGGCGTTTGTGTTGCATTAGTAATGCAAGCTCTGTGAATCATTATTCCATTACATAATTATTCCATATTAGTTATTATATTTTGAGACTATTGAATATAGATGCATAAAGTAATTTTTAACGAATAAAACAATTTATTTGAATAATTTAACAGCCATATCACAAATTAATAAAATAATAAACAGCCGGCTCGTGCGACCCGGACCGGGTTGCCTTCATAGCTCATCACTGATTGTTTGGTTTTAAAAATATATTGGTAGATAATAAATTATATTTTGACTGCACGTGTTCTTTATTAAAAAATAAGACCTTACACAATAAGTTTTTTTCAAAACAGTAAAAACTAAGGTTTAGTTTCTCAATTAACGATAATTTATACTTTCAACACCAATATAATTTTTATGATCACTTGTTTCAGATATGTGCAGCTAACTCTAAGGGTAATCTTCTCAAACTATTTGCAATTATCATCTGACACAAGTAAATGTGACTTGATAGTTAGATACTCCAATTCAATAACTTATTTTCACTTAAGCTCTTTTGAGAAATTCTACTTCTATCAAAATGACAATTTAGGCTAAATTTTGTAACTCATATATAGGACTCAATTGACATTAATAAACTCCTATATTAATTGATAAATTTAATTTATAATGATCGCTTTCCAGACCACTAGAGGTCGGAGTTAGTAATTTATCTTATTTTACTTTCCCTTGACAAACTTCTATCATACTTGTCGAGTTAGTTAATTAATTCTGATCCTTAAATAAAATAGCTTAGAAAGCCTCATCGATTTAAAATTATATATTCGTTTCATTTTGTTGGGTTATTGGGTTGGTGATAATATTTGTAAAGTTGAAATTCTTACTCTGACTCCAAGAGTGTCTTTGACTGACCCACAAATAACACTTGACAACAGAAATCTTTATTGATAATCAAAAATAATTTTCACTTTATACTGACAATCAATTGAACACTCTGCTCAGTGACTATACAATGCTTTTTGCAACACTCAGTGAGGAATAGCACTCGTATACAACACCAGATTGAAAGATTACTAACTATTGATTGGTTTATCGACTGGGACTTTTAATTGGTTGTTTTCTTTGACCTTCTTCGACAACTTTCTTGAAATATTCAAATAACTTCTTTTCGTTTATTTCTCAACTAATTCTTTTCTTCAAATCTTCTCCAACAATTATTTTTTAACAATTCTTCTTCAGCAATTATCCTTTAACAATTCGTTTTAACAAATCGTTTTCCACAATTTCTCCATTAATTCTCTCAATTTCGTCTAAATTTTCGCCGGATATTTTGTCTCTCCCTCTCGGTCAACAGTTCCTCTCTATATTTTCTGCCATTTCTATATCTTTGACAAGATGTCAAGATACGGCTTTTCCCATGTTTTTGTTTTTCTGGAATTTGAAATTCCTCCTTCGTTTGCAATTCTTAATTAACAATGACCTTTGTTTTAATTTCTTGCTTGTTTTCTTTTATTTGATTTATCTTTCTCATTTTTTATTTCTTTTTACTTCCGTTTTCTTCTCCGAGTTCCAATATATCGTCCCGTTTGTCATGTCGATTACCCTCAGGTAATTTACTTATTTATTATATTATTTGCTATTTAGGTATCATCAAAATTTTTTTACTTTCTGATACTTTTTTCATGTTTCATTTTTGTTTATATATTATTAAAAACTGATTATACAAATTTGTTTTGTCACCTCTTTTTTTAAAAAAGTATTACTTTAAGACTTAAAGTTTAAGGAGCGTGGGAACATATTAAAATTCTTTAAAGGTGTGGACATAAAATAGGTTGAGAACCTTTAATTAGATTAATACGATTTATCAATATTCTTAGAAATTTAAAATAATTATAACTAACTTTTTGTCTACTGAAATCTTATTAATAATAATATTTAATTTAAATAAGGAATATCAAGTTTCATAAAATTTCTGATTAATTATAAAATCTTTTCTGTTTATATTAATAATTTAATTAATTTTTTATAAAGTCATTATTCTTAAAATTAATTAATAAAGAAATAAAAAGTAAAATCAAAATAAGCAAAGAAGTTTACTTTAATTATAAAATTAATGTTAATTATTTTTATTAACTGATTATAATTCTAATTGGATTATTATTATTATTATTATTGTTATTATTGTTATTTTCCTTAGTTTTTATCAAAATTGTATACAAAAATGCAAAATTTGCATATTTGTTCTGATATTTATTTACGTCTGCAAAAATAAAGTCAGTCATTGTGATTTTTTAAAAATCAATTTTAATTTTAATTTTTAATCTTAATAAATCCCTCATAAATTCGTAACGAAATCGGGCATCACGTAAATTTTCAATTTAGACTACTTTTTGAGTGGCATAATTTTTTTGTAACCGTCAGTTTGTGATTATCCGGATGGAGTGTTTCGTTATTATTACCGGAAACTTTGACAGAAATTGTTTTAATGAAAATTATTTAGAAACAAAATTATTTTAAATTCGAAGATTTAAATTTTAAAATGTAATTGGATTATTTTTCCATGATTTTTGAAATGATATTTTAATTTTGAGATTTTACCATGATTTTTATTTGTAATTTTTATCTGAATTTATTTGTAAAATTCCCTTTTTTCAACTTTGATCTGTTTTTGTTTACTTTCAATATTTCATATATTTTTTTAACTAATATAAATTTGAAATTACTTTAAATTTAATAAAATTTAATTTAATAAACACAGAAGTAAAAACAAAAAGAAACATGACAAAAATTAAATAAAAAGTAAAAAAAATAATAAATTGATACGCGCAAGCAGTTGCACAAAAACACATTTTAGAGCAGAAAAACAAAAAAATAAGACACAAAATAGCAAAAAATATTAAATTATTCAAGAAGTAAAACTGGTGTAAAAGGCGACTGCTTAACCAATCAAGAAAATAGAAAAAAAATAAGAAATTAAAAGTCGAAAATCAACAATTAAAACAAAAATTTAAAAAACCAATCAAATTCAAATGCGATATATAAAATTAAATTGGTCGAAACGCGAAAGCAAGATCTATCCTGATTGGTTGAGCAAACCAACAAAAACCTATATATAAGCCGACGTCTTGGAGGTTTTCAAATATTTAAAATTTTGGATCTTAGTAAATTTCCTTGGAATTTATTCGATTCTTCGTACAATATAGGAACGCTTTTTATTTTTCAGTTACATAGTTTTAAAATTATATTTTTCTTTTATTGTAATGTTTCTAAGGTAATGTTTCTAACTTCAATTCGTATAATATTTTTCATTTTTCTTTTCAGCATTATTGATATTAATTATTATTATTTTGTAGTTACATAAATAATGGGTGTTATGAAGCAGATTTCCAAAAACTTAAGTTTATTTTGTATAATTTTTATAGACATTGATATCATGTCTCACGGGACTGGAAAGTGGAGGCTCGCAAGAATTACCATATCCAATTTCGATATGGGTATTCTCTACGTCCGGTGAAGTATGTGACACTTTTTTTCTATTTTTCCTTGTCAACTTTTAACATTGCTTGATGAATTGCGATAAAAAATAATTTTGCCCCCCCCCCAAGCTGAAATCTTGGCTATATCCCCGGAAGATTGAATTATTTACTGAAGAAAGGAATGAGAATGTTCATAAAACAGTAGAAATTCCACTGAATTGAAAAATATCTACTAAAATTCACTGCAAATGGGAATATCTATTGAAAAGGAAAAATGTTTACTTTAAAATCGAATACCAACTGAAGATGAATAATTTTCTTGTTAGAATGAGATTGTCATTAAAATAGATATAAAAATTAACATCAAATAAAAGTTATCTTATCTCAAAGTTTTCATAAATCCATAAAATTCTCAGATTTATTTTAAAATATATTATTTAGAATATTTCTAAAAAAACTCAAAAACTAACCATAAAACATATATATACACTCCATCTCTAAAATACCTAAACGTAATAATAAATGATAAGTAATTTTTTCTATTCAGAATAACATATGAAATATATATTTAAAAATAAAGGTTAACAAAAAAATCATGAAAAGTCATAAAATTTATTAAATTTATAAATTTTTCAAAACCCCATTAAAGTGTTTATATAAAGCACAGTGATGCTCTTCTTGATTAGAACAATATTTTGGGCATGAAATATTATCAGCAATCTCAACAATTTCTAATGATTGGATATATTGCTACAAAATCATTTTCTTTTATGAATCAGTCACATTTAAGGTAAATTTATTGACTTAAATATTTAATGATGATTATTATTGATTCCATGAATAAATCTTTACTCTTTTAAATCTTTTACTCTTTTAATTTTACTTAAACATTTTTTGTAAAATACCAAATAAATAATTTCGTAAATTTAAAATATATTTAAAGGTATCAGTTGGTATAGTGATTTTCCCTTTTCAATAGATGTTTCCTTTGCTGTAGGAAATTAAGTAAATTAAGGATTTGTAAGGTAAATTTATTAATTTTAATATTTAGTGATGAATTTTTTTGATTCTATTCTTCAGAGATTCTATAGTAATTCTAGGATAAATTCTTAGTTGAAATTTATTGATCATTTATTTATAAATTAAAGATTATGTTTTTGTGTTGAATATTAATGAGTATAACTATAGTATTAGTATGAGTTTTTAAAATTTAAAGTGACGGATTTAGTTCGTTGAATGTTGATTAAAATGGCCAATAATAATGAGAATTTTTAAGATTCTGATTGATACTTTATCTGTTTTTTGAATCTCTATACATTATTATTACATTTGTAGACATATTGAATTATTATCAATGAAAACACGAAACAATCAATCAAAAATATTGATTATACTTATATGTTTACTTTATTTATATTAATTAATTCATCTTCAAGAAGAAAATATTCAAATTAATATCAATTTCAAAATTATTATTTACCTAACCCTTTCATTCGGGAATTAATTCTGTGGGTAAATTAATTATCTAGACCATCAAACCTAGTAAGGGGACTCAAATTATGCAAAAAAATAAAAAAAATAATTTAATTATTAAAATGTACTAGAATAAATTTCAATTTTCTTAAAAAGTACTTCTCACATTATATTTTCGAAAAGGTACAACAGATATTCAGCACACAAAACTGTGTACAATATATTGTACACTCCGTATAAAAGGGCTAATTTGACAATTTAATTAATAAAAACTCGAATCTTTATTGAATAGGTTGAAATTTTACTTGATTATTACTGACTAAAATCTGAAGTTCTTTTGTTATACCTTTTTCCTCATTAATTATATTTTTATGATATTATTAGGATTCTCATCCGTTACAACATTAATATCTGTTTGCAAATCACTAAATAATTCCATAAATTTTATTCAATAAATTTTACACTCAAAAACTTGTCTTTCTTATTTTTGTTATTTAAACAAATTTCAATTTTCCTTTTATAATATTTTTCGATAAAAATATTTTTTAAGAATTCTAAATTTCAGTCTTCTTTTTAAAATATTTTTCAATAAAAATATTTTTTTTAAATTAAACAAAATTTCTAATTAAATCTTTAAAAATCTATCAACTTCCTCATAGATATTAATCTCATTGTTTAAAATAATTGAAATATTTACTTTTTACAATCATTAATTTAAAAATTAATTAAATTTGCATATTTCTTTGAAAATCCTACAATTACCCATAAGTTCAATTAATATTAATTATTCAAAAACCAATTTCTTGACAATTCACATAAATGTTGAAAGTTTTCTTTAAAGATAAATTAATTACATTCATTTTTATGAAAAGCATTGTTGGATTTTAATTTTAATTTTAGGAACTCTCTGACTCCTCGTGTCTCTTTAATTGAAAATCACAAAATACAAAATACCCAACGTATATTTGTTTTATTAAAATTTTTGACAATTACCGGATATGCAAACAATATTATTTCTCAAATACTCGATCAAGCTCTGCTGCGTGATATCTGGACTATATGCGATTCACAACAAAAATCATCTTTTAATGTTATCGTTTTCTTTTAACGCTACTCTTTATTCTGATTCTCTCATTTCCTTTGATTCAATTCTTTTCTTTTTGTGTTTTGGTTTTCTTTAATCTTTTACTCTTGCCCTTTTTATCGTTTAACAATACTTCTTTAAATTTCTTCAATTAACGTTTCCTTACCCTTTGTCTTCTCGTATCTTAATTTTCCTTTAAACCTAACCTCGATTTCTTCCAGCCCTAACTGAGAAAACCTGCCCATTATTTTTGAATTTCGACTTTGCTTCTATACTAAAATAACCACTTTGATTAATTGGTTTTTGACTGGATTGCTTCTATCTGAGAATGGTTTGACAACCGGTTTCCTCGAACGTTGTTTGAACCATATAGTGATTAATTGCCTCCATTATTTAATCCTTCGTAGTAGCCCTAAACTTTGTTTGTCTCCATTATTCATGCTGTCATGATAATGGCCTTCCAAGATTCTCATTTTGTTTATTTTCCATGTTAATCGAGCTCGGGTTTCCTTCACCTTTCTAAAACAACTTCCAAATTAAAACCCAAAATATCATAAATGTCCAAAAAATTCAAAATTTCATAATACCGTGTTCGCGTCTGTGTGCGCACACATAAAAAATCCAATTTCCGAAAACAAAACGCACACAGACGCGATAATTAAACTCAGTATTGATCATCCTTCCTCCCTTGACACCTCGGTGTCAATCTCAAATTCCCATTATTCTCTTCTCTTATAATTAAACATAATTTGGAGATGCATCTTAATATCTCCTTTTCTTCACATCTAATTCTCATCACATGTAGTTTTCCGTCTTCTTCAGGTATCGCTTCAATTACCCTCCTCATTGGCCACTTTACATGCTCATTCTTTTTTACGCTGCCTAAATATAATCTTCTATCCTATTCCATTTTGCTTTTTGCCTCCAGCACGGAACAAATTCTTTCATCCATCATCGCCAGAAGTATTCAGTTAATTCTTGAATACGTTTCCACCGAAACATTGTACTTAACAATTTCTCCACTTCTATATTTTCTACACCTTGTCCTTTCCATCTGGCAATTAGTAAATGACTTGGTGTTAGCACAGCGTCTTTCTTGCTATCTATTACCTGAAACACTAATGGCTGAGAATTTATCAACATTTTAGCCCTTGTAAAAACATTTCCCAATTCTTCGTCCGTCATATCTGCACTTATCAGTATTGCATTCATAGCTTTCTTTGCCGATTTGATCATTGACTCAAAAACTCGCCCAAAATGCGGAGCTGATGGAGGATTGAAGATCCAACTGCATTGATGCTTTGACAACTCTCTTTGAGTTTTATAGTTGTCGATTATGATACTCTTTACTTTAGAAGTGGCGCCTATAAAATTTGTGCCATTATCTGAAATCATCAATTTTGGCATTCCTCGCTTCACTGCAAACCTCATAAAAGCCTGAATGAATGAATCCGTATCCAACCCATATGTCATTTCAATATACACCGCCCTTGACTTTAAACATACGAAAAGGCAGTTCTCCGCATATTTGTATAAACTTATTCTGTATATCATTAGAAAGATAATGATCTTGAAGTCTCTTTCTTTCCTTTTCAGCCTTTTTAACTTTAGTCAAATGTTTGCTAAGAATCACATCATACTTGCTTAATAGCTCGATTATTCCTAAAGAAATTCCATTTGACGAATCTCCAAGTTTAAACGAATCTCCAAAAAACGCAAGTCCACGTTCAGCAAGAAATAAAATAACAACCAGTATGCGTGTCAATATTTTCTTCCATTTTTCTGTTTCATCGTGAATATTTCTCATCAACAATGATTCCACTTGTGTTTCATTCTTCTCAGCAGCTACAGCATTCTTCCAATTGACATAATTCTTTAAATGAGAATTTGAATTTTCATGTGCAGGAACTTTATCTTTTAATTTTCGCCAACCTTTATCATGGCTCCAACTTTTTGTGAAATTACTTGCTAATTCATTTGCAAATAAGCAGCAAGCACAGTAAATAGATTTTGTCGACTCACTATAATAAATCCAATCCCGAGATGCCTTTTCTCCATTCTGAAGCGTTTTATTAAAGATATGAACTGGAAATCTTTTGTTTTCGATGTCGATTGGAAGTGATTAAGGAATTATGCGCTCAGCATTCAAGAATGTTTTTCTTATATTTGGATCGTTTTACTGAAGAAGAGCGATATCAAAAACGACTTTTGAAACTAAATAATGATCATTATCTAAATCACTCGACGTATTCAATTTTATTTCTTCAGCAACTGTTAAATCTTAATGTTCTTGAACGAATGTATCAAATGAATCGCCATTGACTGATGCGTTTAATGATTCAAAAGAATCTTCTTCATTGTTTTGGCTTGCTCTCTTCAAAAATGAGGTGATTTTCGCTGATTTATCGATATCTTCTTTTTGCTTCTTAATGTCTTTTCGTTTTTCTGCTCCACCCTTGTGTCTTCTCATCTAAATTAAATATTCATTAAATTAAGGGATATATTTCAATCGAAAAAAAATTTCATACCTTTTGTTCACTTCTTTTAGTATTAAAATTTATTGAAATTAATTTTTATCAAATAGAAGCACAAACAATATAAACAAACTTTAATTCAGTTTAACACCGACAATTTTAAATTTAAAACTTCAATGAGAAATTTTCGAAATATTTCAAGCCGTTTCATTTCATTTTTTTAGTAGAGAAATTTTAATGAAATTTAAAATACTCTTTCGAATTCCACGCTAGTTGGGTTAAATTAGGGCCCCCAAAATCATATCATTAATAAACGGATATTTTAAAAAATATTTTTAAAAATCTCTTATTCGTGGATTTTAATAACGATCAAGCAATTTTAAATGACGAATTCCTAATCTTAGATCAATCTGATTTATTTAAAAACATTTTAGATTGATATATAAGAGCAAAGAAGTTATATCATTAGTCCATTTTCAAATTGTTGAACTTTTAAAAATTAATTTTTTCTTTCCAAAAAAATTTCTTCAAATAAAATTTTGAAGATTTGGGGCCCGAAGCCAGTGGCTCCCTAGGCCCCGCCTTACCTAGGGCCTGGTCTTGTGACCAAACTCATTTTAGATAAAATTATTGGATAATTTGTCTGCCAGGGTAAATTCTTCGAATGAATTATGCGGCTATTACTGAGGAGCACACCTTCACTATCTAAAATTGGTGAAAGCATCACAATAAATCCTTTTCGATCAATTGCTTCTCCTTTTGTGATCTTCTGAATTTCCTTTTGAAAGTATTTATTTTTTTCATTCCGAATGATTTTCATCATTACAGTCTCCAATTCTTCCAGAGCCAGTTCTCTTCTTTTCGTTTATCTTTCTTTATTTGTAAATTACCTATGAAACGTTCTATTCAAGTTCGAACACGTACCAGTCTTCTCCAAGAAGAAAGCGTTGTAACTTCGAAACAATCAACTTTCTTTGATGTTGTTGTCGATTTCATAACTTCGCAAAACAGTTAATTTTTTCTCTTTTGGTTTCATTTGTTTTTCCGAACCATCGCAATTACCAAAAAAACGTTATTATGAAATTGCTCTGATGATTCCAAGTTCTTCCCATCAAAGTTCCTCCGACACAAGTCCATCTGAGAAGTGTTAAACGGGCAATTGGTTCATCCAATTTACTATCGATTTCTTTAAGTGCTCGTTGAAGCGTTAGGTAGTCAACCCAATTAAAACTTCAACTGCCTGTCTTTCGTCCACCATCGGAAAATGGATGCCCTTAAGATGAGTCCACTTATAATTTTCTCTCGCCCAATTTATCATCCTCATTTCTCCTGTGATATTTTTTACGGCCAGTGCGTTGAAGTTCTTAGTCAATCGGGCGTCATCATTTGTTGGACATTACCCCCGATAACTCTTATCGGTGTCCTCCTTTCAACCCCTTTTAATCAAGCTCATTTAAAATTCTTAAATTGATCTAGCTTACTGAGCTTGTATCATCTAACAGTGCATTGACCTTTATTTTCTAATACCAATTTTCCAGGTAGGTTGGAATTGTTCTTAAACTAAGGTAAGGTCTTAGGTTTTTCTCGTTCATCGCTTCCTAGGTGATCATCGTGTTGTAACTTTTTTCACTCTCCTCACTGTGTTGTCTTTCGTGCAAATTCATTGTGTTTTTGATTACATCCGATAACCTTGCAGAAAGATTCTTTACGACAATTTTTTGTCATGTGACTTTTTTTGAAGCAATTCTTGCACAGTTTCTTTTCTTCGATGAATTTCTTCCTTTTTAAAATTGCGAGTTGCTTGAACTTGTCACATTGGTCCAGATTATGTTGACCACCACATTGTACACACTCTAATCTACAGATGTTAGAGTTATTCCTCTTTATGACCGTTTCACGTTTAACTCTCTCATCTGGTTGCCTCGTAAAATGCGTCAGACCTGCTTAATTGGAGCTTTCTCTTCCTCTAGACATACCTTCCACTCTTGGCCCATCATAAGTCCTGGTATTTGGTTGAGTACAATAAACGACCTCGTTTGTAGATTTTAGAATATCTGCTTTTTGTTGTGCCAATCTTCTCAAGTCCTCTATGATCTCATCCAACTGCTTTTCTATTTTGTCTTTCTTCCATATATAAACAAGATTTCTGGTTAACTTACCAACTTTAGAAAAAGACATCCAGTCTTTAACTCTGATTCTTTCCCAGTGGGTTTAAATCAAACGGTGACTGTTCCCAACAAACAAATCTACATCCTTCAAATGTCCTTCTCGAATTGGCCTGAACTTGTCAATCTCCTCTAACATTGACAGATATATCCTTTCATCCTTTCCATATTGCCTATCCAACTTCTCTTTAGCCATTTTATAGGCCTCTGCCAAATATTCTAGATTTCAATAAGCTTTAATGGATCTCCATGAAGGTACTTGTGCAGGTGAAACATCTTTTCAACCTCGTCACCTTCCACTTCATCAACACACGCCTTCAAAGACAGGTATTGTAATCTTTTGAAGGCTTTCTATCTTTCTTTTAGGCACTGAATTATTTTTCTTGATTTTGTCAGCATTCTCATTTTCCTTCTCTTCCTTATAAGATTGATTTGCCTTTTTTCCATTAGTTCCCAAATCATTTGATGCTTTTCCTCGATCTTTTGCAAGTCCTTATTTAATATTGCAGTGATGTCCAATCTTTGCAATTTTTGTTCTTAGATGCCCAAGTCTTCATCTAGACTCTACTTTTGATTTCCATGTTCAACCAACCATTCGCTGACTTCCTTCTCAATTATATCATTGAGAATCATGTTTCTCAATCTTGTTAATTTGACTTTTTTCATTCTCTTTTTCAGCAGTTCTTCTTCTAAAATCTCTTCATCGTTGCCTACTTGGATGCTATAGTCGTTCAATATTCTTTTATTTTCTAAATGCTTTACTGTGTAGACTAAAGTTTGATAATTTACAGGAATTTCTTCTTTGTCTTGAATTTTTTCTTTTACAATTTCAATCATGTCTCTCAATTCAATGTCTAGAGTAATTGTCTTATCAGTAAGAATTTTGATAAATATTTGCTTCCTACTTCTCAATCGCAAAACTAAATGGAACTCGGATTCATTTTGTATAACATATTCAGATAATATCCCCCCGTCTTCTAGGTTCTTGTCGTGCTCAATTAACTTTTGGTGATCTATTTGACAACCGTCTTTAGTTACCCATACTAATTTCTTATCGTTATACTCTTTCAATAGTTGCACAACATCTTTATCAATTAGTTCAACCTTTAACAATACTTTAAATCCTCGTTTCGTTAATCTCTTACTAATTTCCGAATGGAAAAATTAACTTTTCTTTCTCCCATAATATAATTATCATCCCTCTTACTCTCCACTATCCGACAAAACATTCCTCAAAACATGTTACGCCGCTCCCCTTCAACATTGAATTAGCTTGCAAAAACTCAACTATTTCATTACCATTTACACTGTTTTACTGGATATTCAATTTCAAAGAGTACTGGAGCCATTAGCAGCACTTTTTTATGCTCGCTTGGGAAGGGAGGATAGTTGAATTTACATTTAAATGTTTAAAAATACTACATTAAAAAATTAAACAGAGATCACCATTGATTTGATAAGTCTGGATAATCTGGATCACCTGAGCCATTATTCGTTTTCGTGGTGCATAGCCCCCTGAAGAGAACTACGTTCTCCTACCATGGTTGTTTGTTATCGCAGACTCAGATCCATCACTTCCATCGTGAATTAGCAATTCGATTTTGGTTTCAGGTAACACATCATAAAGTTCAGCTCCATTAGATATAATCCTATTAGAAATATCATAAAAAATTTTGGAAGTATCATTATTTTCGGTTGTCATATTAATCTCTTCAAAGAGCAAAAAATGTGAGCAAATAACAAAATCGCTCTGTTCAACAATCTTTGAACTTTTCCAATCGTCAAAATTTTCATATTCCAAATTCCGTTCACACATTCCTTTTTTAAACTGCAAGTTGCTTTTTAATAAACTTTTTAAACGTCAAAGACATTTATGTAACAATAAAATAAAAATACAATTCTTAAAAATTTTCAAAACAACTTCCAAATCAAAACCTAAAATATCACAAATGTACAAAAAATCCAAAATCAAAAAAATTCAAAAATTCATACTATTGTTTTCGCGTCTGTAAAAAAATCCGACATAAAATATCCTATTTTCAAAAACAAAACGCACACAGACGCGACAATAAAATTCAGGATTGACCATCCTTCCTCCTTGACACCTTGATGTCATTCTCAAATTCCCATTATCCTCTTCTCTTATAATTAAACATAATTTGGCGATACATTTCAATATCTCCTTTCTTTCACATCTAATTTTCATCACATTTCCGAAACTTTCAGTCGAAAATGAAAGAAAGGGTAATGTAAAACTTAACACCAAAAGATGATTAATTTTCCGATTCTGTGGAAGATGATTTTTCGTAATTATTACAGAATGTAATNTTTTTCAATACATTCATAAGTTTTTTTTCTGTTACAACAACGTTTGTTGTGAACCATTTTAAAGTCAAATCAACTCCGGCATTAAAGTTAGAATGTTTAAGATCAAAGTTCTTGCATCTTTCTTCGTAACAACTTCAATATTACTGACACCAACTAGAAATTTGTTATCAAAAAGATATTTTGCAGCTTTACCTAAATAGGAAAATGATGTAGGAGTCATAGTTAATAAACTAAATTGATGATATCAAATTAAACAAGCTTCAAATATCCAAATATAATTTATTTCCTATTCAAAACAGAAGACATAAATTTTAATTGATGTGGCCAAACAAACCGGCTTTTATCAATAAAATCTTTTATCTTCTTCATCTTTGATGGGTTATTTATGATTATTAAAAAATCCATTACGATGGGTTTAGTGCCACATTTAGAAACCTTGTTATAATCTGGTCATAGGAGTCCAAAAAATTTCACTAAATAAAATTCGGGTAGGTGAAACTCAGCTTTTAAGACAGTTATTTTTAGGACATACATTAAGATTAAAGTGACATCATTAGATTTCGACCTCGATTGATAAATTTATCATTAAATAAATATTTTGTTTTAATGAATTAATTTCTTTGTTTTTAATGAAGTGCATTTTACTGTTTTTATTGTAGTCATTTATATTTATTTTATCAATTAGTATTTAAATGGTACATTTAATAAGTACCCGTACTACCTCATAAAAGATAATAGATTCAAAGTATTCATGCCAATTATGTCCGTAGTCTTTGAGAGTTTTTTCACACCTGGTATGTTATTAAGGACAGTTAACATTTTCAATGAACTGTTCACACGTGCCTTGGCGTTGAAGACTAGTATTTTGAATTCGATTCCTAGAGAAGTAGCATTTGAGATTGTATTTGAATTTTTTGATGAATTCTCGAACATCTTCTAGAGTTTTTGTAATATTCAGTACTGGGTCATACTCGTACTCTTCAGCGATTAACTCTTCGTCAGTTATTGCGACATCACAACCATCACCATTCGAAATCTGACTCATCGGAACTTTGAGAACCAATAACTGTTCTCATTATACCACTTCTGCTTGTAACACTTCCAGAATCCTTTACAGAACCAACAATTTCTACGTCCGATCGTCGCTTGTCTCGTCAAACATCAAGGATGAAGAATTGTCATCAGAGTTAAGATCAGCAAAAATTTCATATTTGGTTTCTTTCGAGTTCTAATGCGTTTCACACAATTGTGGATGTCGTGATCGTAACATATACGATTGAGTCGATAGGTACCTATATAGCCATAAATAGTTTGTCCAATACAATTCTTGTCAGGATATAACTATTGAATATTATCAATTGTTTATTTTGCAACCTCAATTGCGTTTTAACGTCGCATTCTTTACCCATTTCAATCATTCCAAGATTCCATTCTGCTCGAAAAGATGAATGTTAATTACTTTTATTTCCTTGGATGTTGCTTCATCACTGACATTGAAAAATTTAGCTCCTTACGACTTCATCAACTGAATGTCATTTTTAATGTTATTTTTCACAAATGCTGCAGCTCTGCAGGTCTACCGAATTTTCTCGTTATTTTTCGGTGCTTCCAGTTTAGTGTAATTTTATATCAACTTCTGCATCAAAGGATTCGTTATTAGATTAAAACTGAGGCCGGCGTCTGCAGTCAGTTTTGCAACAATTGCATCAGTTAAAGTGAATTTTTCTTTGAAATATGTATCGATCGTTTTCCGATGAGATAGAGTTGCAGCAGAATCTTTTGATTTTTCTGGTTGAACATATCAATCTTGATGAAACTTCCACAAATAAGAATAAATCTGTTTTGTGTTGTCATATCATAGTTAGTTTGATGAGCTTGTCTTTTGCGTCATCAGAACAAATATTGTATTACACCGTGAATTTTTTTTAAAATTTTGCAATGATTTTGTCATTTAGTGTAAGTTCCTCTCGCAAATCACCATATTCGAGCCTTTTTAAATATAAATTTTATTTATGGTTTTTTATTTATGATTTATATCCGTCAAAACTGACTATTCCCGTTGTTGTTTGAAAACTGTTTACTAAATATTTTTTCATAAATCAATTAAAAATTTGAATTCAACAAATTTTTTCGATTTTTTAAAATCTCTTTTTGATTCTTCTTCGTAATGGAATCTTGTTTGGCCAATACCGAGATTCCGAGACTCGAAAATGGACCGAGATGTATCAGACTGATATTAAACAAGTTTCAAATATCCAAATATCGAGATCTGGAAGTATTAGTGATAAATAAAATAATTAAAATATTAGTGATAAATATATTAATATAATAGTAGCTGGTTCTTTTTTATTTTGACTGTATTATAATCTATTTAGTAGTTTTCAGTAATAGTATTTTTACCAAATTAATATAAATTTGTAAGAATTTATTTTCTGTTAGTTTTAACTTATGATGAATCAAATCGAGAAGATGATGTGGATGCTTCTGAGACTCTAGCAGAATTAGGAAAAATGCCACACGTTGGCTTGATTAATGAACCTATAATCCCAGTTATACCGGAAGATGAATTTGAGAAAGAAATTAATCGTATCAAATGTAAAAACTTTAGAAACAATACTAAGATTTTTTAATTTTGTTTTGGTTAAGCAAATATGTTAACTGATGAAGAACGAAGTAACATTATTTTGTCAGAAAACTTTAAGACGTTTTTTGAACGATCTGCACGAATAATGGAAAGAGCAGTGTGTGAGGAAGCCGTTGATATATTGACTGATTATGTGGGCGAAGAAACTGAAATTAAACAAGATAAAAAAACTTTAGTGAAAAAAAATCGAGAATTTTTCGATGATCATTGGTCTAAGCATCGAGTTGTAACTTGTTTAGATTGGTCCCCGATGTATCCAGAATTGTTGCTAGGAGCTTATCATTGTAATGATGAAGCTCCACATGAACCCGACGGGGTTTGCTTAATTTGGAATCTAAAATATAAAAAGGATTCTCCTGAATATGTCTTGCATTGTCAGAGTCCTTTAGTGTCAGCTTGTTTACCTAATTATCACCCTAGTCTGGTGGTTGGTGGTACATATTCCGGGCAGATTGTTTTATGGGATATAAGGTAATGAATTCGAATCATTTTGTATCATATTAGCTTCAAATCTTTTAATTAAAATCATTTTTGAACCAATCAAAATTCATTAAGAGTTGCTATTTTAATGTAAACTAATATATTGCATCAAAAAATAATTTATGGTTAATGGACCTCAACTTATAATTTTATTGCTGTTTTATATATTTTATTTTAATTATTTTTCATATAAAAATTATAAACAATTTCAGAAACAAATAATTTATCATAATCGATTCAATCATACAATAATGATTATGTTAAATAATTCAATAAAAATAAAAACTAATTAACTGGTGATACACAATTATCTTATTAGAATAAAAACTGTCTCGCTCTTGTTCTCGGTAAATGTTCTCTCATATTACATGTATTGGCTATATTTGCAATATAATACAAAAAAACCGTAATGTAATTCTCAATAGTTTTGTATTACCAAATCAATTTTTAAAACGTCTTACAGTTTATCTTACATTTTTTCCTATCAAATATAAAAAGTCATGCAGTGTAGGGTTAAGAATCAATAAAAAATAAAATCACCGATGTTTTTAATTAATTAGTTGATTTTATTTTATATTGATTTTTTTTATTAATTAATCTATTTTGATTGTCTTTATTTAACATACTCGATTATATAATTAACTTTGATTAATTTTTTATTTCTCTTAAATTAAAATTTCCTTAACATTGTGAGTTATTTACAAGATTGTCAATGAGGTTATTCAATTTCCAACATGTGGACGAGCATGATCCATTTCGAAAATTACATTAATGCATCTTGCACAAACTTATGGGTAAACTCTAATAGTCAATAATTCGTATCAACCAACTTTGTTGATATCTCTATTATGATTTTTATTGTAGCTTTAACATCTTTCTGAAACATTCAGATGCATATTAATCATCCATCAAAGTCATGTTCAGCAGTTGCTGCAATTATCATGATATTCATGATATTCTGGAAGTATAGCTGTAATTTCGTTCACGATTGAAAGGACCTAATTCAAATATTTTTTTATCAATGTCGACAGATCCATTTTAGCAAAAATGGAGATGTTGTCAACACTTTTTCTGTCTTTTCATTTTTTATTCATATGACAACTAATGTGATTTATAGCCTAACAAATAGAAAATCATTTATCTAGATTAACCTTTATGGAGATAATAAATGAAGATAATATCTGTTGTTTTTTTCTAAATAATTTAAATCACGATCTGTGAACTGCATTTGAATTGTAGATGTTAGGGTAAACTTTATCGAGATTTTTAAGCTAAGGAAATATTATTAAATTTTGCTTCAAAATGTTTAAGATGAAATTACTTTTTCAGTAATTTTAATTGTCACTCATTAATTGTCTACCTTATTTCCTCAGAGTTGTGCCTTTGTGCCTCGTAAAATATTTTAGGTTATATTTCCATGTCACATAACTCAGATATCTTTGTGGTAATAAAGCTGATTTTTGAGTAAAATGAAGATCATAAATTCATCAACTTGATATATTAAATCTACTTACAAATTTGTAATCAGTGTAAAATGTGTAAATTAATATTTATCAGCCAATGAAAACTAATAATGTTAATAAAAGGCTACTCATACAATTATAGAAGAATGTTTAGTGTAAAATGATAATTATAGTAATTTAATATACTTGGTCTACTTACAAATTTGTAATTAGCATGAAATGTGCAAATTTCTATTTTTGAACCAATGAAACCTATTAAAATTACATGTAATTCGTTTTACCCTTTTTAAAAATAGAACAAATAAACGAACACCAATTCAACGAACCCCGTTGAATGCTGCTAGTCACACTCATCCTGTTTGTGCTTTAACTGTTCTCGGAACCCAGAATGCGCATAACTTAATTAGTGTAAGTTCCGATGGTAAAATGTGTGCATGGAGCTTAGAAATGCTCAATGCACCTAGTGAAACGAGGGAATTTTCAGGGAAGCAAGCTAAATCTATTGCGGTGACATGCATGGATTTTTTATCAAATGATGTCAATAATTTCCTGGTTGGGTCTGAAGATGGAATGGTTTATCCTGGAATTCGGCACGGAGTGTATGCGTTATATTAAATATTCATTCTGGTGAATTTTTGTTTTAGTAAAGCTGGTCTTTCTGAGGGTTTTGAGGGCCATTTGGGACCAATTTCTGGGTTAAGTTCTCATAAAGTTCCCGGAGCAGTCGACTTTTCGCATCTGTTTCTTACTAGTTCGTTTGATTGGACAGTTAAATTGTGGTCAGGACGTGATAGTGGATCTCGTCCATTACATTCATTTGAAGACAACGGTGATTATGTTTATGATGTTGCCTGGTCCCCGGTACATCCTGCGGTATTTGCCAGTGTCGATGGTCAAGGCTTGTTAGATGTCTGGAAGCTTACAGCCGACACAGAAGTTCCATTTAGTCGTACGCAAGTGAATCCGTTGACTGCGTTGAATAAGTGTTCATGGCATAAAACTGGGGCCCATATCGCGGTTGGCGATGATTCTGGTCACATTTCTATCATGGATGTCAATGAGGTAGAATTTACCATTGGCAGATTTTTCCAGTTAATTTTTCTTTTTCCAGCAACTTTTTCAACCGCCGTCGTCAGCTTGGAGTGAGCTGTCCCATACAATGAATGAATTACAATTGGCATCGGCTGATATCAAAGAATTAGGAGGATAACTACAAGAATTGGTGGCAGATAAAATTATTTACAACCTTTATTTGATTATTATATCCTTTGATAACGCTTACATATGGTTACGAGCAATTTTCGGTTTCTGTTACAATTGTTAATAAATACTTGATCATTTTTGTGACTTAATGATAATTATTTTTTGCTAGTATAAGCACTTGGTCAAATATAATTATATTCATTAATTAGTAATGCACTAGTTTTTCAATTGGTATCTACGGAGTTCGAGGGCTCCTAGACAAGTACCAAAGGTAAGGTGACCACGCGTCCCGTAATGTTTTCCAACAGTCCCGACTTTTAGAATTAAGATAAATTTTATATTTATGAAAATCATTGTTTTGCATTCTAAGAATCCTACGGACTACTAAGACTAACATATTGCTTTTATTACCCAGTTACATTGTATCTGTTTCTCTGATGATACACTTCGGGTTTCTTACTGCGCGCTAGGAAGCTAATTAAACAAATAAATATTACAAATCTGCTACTTACCATAGAAAATTAAGGTAAGTAATTTATTTATATATTTCATAAATACATAAATTTTCTTAAACTTAGCTTATAATGCTCGTAGTCTTCAATTTTATATTGATAACAAAAAGTATATCACTGAGCCTAATCTTAAAAGAAATTTTAGAAAGAAATAAAAAAATAAATATTTGCAAATGTTTTAAGTTAATCAAACTAATAATATGTCAAAGAATAAAATATTATACAATTTTTTATATTTATAAATTGTACTCATGTTAAAAATCAAAAAATATTACCATATTATTTTTATTCTATATGAAAATTTTTGTTGATACCCCCTCCTTCAAAGTTGTCCGGCTTTGCCCATCTAAAGATATAGTCACCTTAACCAAAGGGCTACTTTAAATTTTACAATTTCTGAAATTGTTGATGTAACAACTTAATATAAATAAGGATTGAAGACCTTTAAGTCTTAACGCAAACTCATTGATCTCATTGAAGTACTCTTTTTCTTTATTAAACTTTTATTTTGAACTTCAATGTATCTTGGTATTAAATATAAATGTATGTAGTGTGAATATCTGTTATTTTAAACCATTTTTAATATTGAGACTCTGCATTTGTGAAGAATATAAAATAGTGCTTAGCTCCTAAAAAGAATGAAAACCATTTATATTTGCAAACTAATTATTAAAAGAAATATAATTTTGCGAAATTGGATTAATAAATCAATTTTCAGATAATATTGAAATAAAAATATCGTGCTATCGATTAAAATTAAGGTTATTGTAAACTTTGATTAATGAGTAATGATAATTAGATAATAGTGATATTCTTTCATGGAATAATATCCATAATGACTTTGGGTTTTTATGCAAATAGTACGTTGGCTTATATTGATAATAGAGTTGCTCCAATTTTCACCCAAAAAGGTAAATTTCATCAATATTTTTATTTGGAATATATATCTGGCTTTATGGAATGCTGTTATTTATAATACAGGATGGTGTGCAAACCTACAGGTAAACAATGTAAGATAATTAGAATTCCTGGCAAATTATTTGATTGAATTTGAATATTTATTAACTTCAGATAAATTGTTTTTTGATATTTTTAGTCACCTTATTTTCATTTTCCAGCATTTTGAAATTGATCCTTTTCATTTATTATTTTATCTTTTTATTTTCTCGACCACCCAAGTAAGTAGTAAAATGTTTTAAACGAAAATAAATGAGAAAAATAGCACGAAACACAGCATGTAATAAACTTAAAACGAAACATCAAAACAACAGGTAAATAATGTAAAATAAAAGAAACATGAACAACAAAATCACCAACATCAAAGTAAAAATAAAATAATTACAAAAGGAAGAAGTTCCGCAAGACAACAAAAATATAGCATAAATAACAATCAAAGCGAATTCAAATTTAATACGAATTCACCTAAACCTCGATTTGCGTCGTTTTCGAAATTGCGTTGTTAATTAATCAATTTGCATTGTTAAATTTTAATAATTTTTTAAAATGTAAAATTTGCAGTCACCGCAAATAAAATTTATTTTGAAATAAATTTAAAAGTTTAAAATGAATTAACGGATTTAAAAATTATAATTTTTATGAATTTAGCGAACTTTTGTTTTAATTTATAATGAATTAAAGTTTTTGTTGATATTCATAAATTTTCATGAAATTTACTACAAGATACCAATTAATGAAAGACTGGTATAAATGATTTTGATAAATGATTTCGATTTGTGATGTCTTTCTACGGTCTCAATTAACGACGCAAATCGAGGTTTATGTGTATATGAAATAAAGACTACACATAAAAGATTTATTTAGAAAGATTCAGAAATTAAATCAAGAAAAATAATTTAATTTTTTAAAATAAAAGAAAAATTCGCGAAATCCATCATTAATAAAATATCGCAGTAAAAATAATAAAAAAATAAATCACTATATTTTAATTTAATAGTATTTGAAATTGTTTTAATGTTGTACAACTCTCACACACAAAACCAACTATATAATGATATAAATAATTAATGAATAATGAAAAACCTATAAATAAATAATGATGTAAACCAGTGGTTCTCAATTAATATAAAAGCGCGGTACACCATTCAACATAATTTTTTTTACGTGGAACACTGACAAAAAATACTTGCCAACAATGAGTGACTAATCACAAATTACTATTAATCTGTCGTAAACGTAAACAATGCCTTCTTATAAGCAAAGAAAATACCACGCGCAACAATAACAAGCAATAAAAACACTTTTATATTTATATGTTTATATATCTATGTAACGGCTTTCTTATTGAATCATCTTATAAAAAAATTAATTGAGGTTTTTGATGATATGTATATTAAATGCAAATTTAAAGATAAAATGTCATTTTTTTCGCGGAACACGGGTTGAGAACCACTGATATATAACGATTCATTTTCTATTAAAACTTGTTTATGTTTTTACAGCTTTACAGTGATTCCTTTCATATGATCATACTTCATATGCGTACTCTTACCGGAAATATCTAGTATATCTAGTGCAGGTTGTTCTTTTGGATATTCATCATCTTTGTATTGATCTATCTCAGCGATTCTCAACCACTGCTGCGAAATTCTTGAAGTGTGCCGCCAAATTTTGGTAAATGATATAATTGTTCTCGAGTGTGTGGTTTTAAATTATCAAAATGTGCTATGGCTCCGAGCAAACTCCAACGTCACCTGTTAACTAACCATTTTTCGTTTACATCAAACCTAATAATTTGGTTGAAGAAACCAGCTTGTTGCAAAATTGTAAAAATAATGATTGGTGAATCAACAGATAAAATATTGATAAGATACCAGTAGTAGATGGTAGTGTCTCATCCACACCACTACCCCCCCCCCTGGAGAAAATTTTTTTTAAACGCGGAATTTTATAACGAACATAAAATTATATATTCTATATATAGAAAAAATGCATAGTTTCCATGGAAAATGAGCTTCAAAGTCTCAAACTTCAACATCAAATACCATAATTTAACATCATTCATATATTATCAAACATAGAAATCTTATATTATAGATATAAAATCATATTCTTCAACACATGGTGGGACAATGCACAAAAGCTTTAATAAAATACTTGGAAAAATATTTTTAAAAATATGAAAGTACTTTAAAATGAAGGTCACACCACTTGACATAGAAAAATTTTGAAAAATAAAAATGCCTGGATAAATTTGAAGGTCACAAGACTTTGAAAATTTTTATATAAAAATACTTGGAAAAAATCAACAAATTACTAAAATAAAAATCACAAGGAATATTTACAAAATATTTCCAAATCACAAAATCCCCAAAAATAATTTTCCCAACTCAAATATTTCCCAAAATTTAAAAAGTCCCAAAATTATTTTCCCCAAATTTTAAAAAGTCCCAAAATTATTTTTCCCAAAATTTAAAAAGCCCCAAAATTATTTTCTCCAAATTTTAAAAAGCACAAAAAAAACAAATTTCCCAAAATTTTGCTACGCAAAATTTTAAAAAGATACTAAAATTAAAGTCTAGTTTTTTTTTTGAATCATACACAAAACATGGATGTCCAAGTTATGCAAATAAAAAATTAAAATCAATAACCTACACGCCCGCCGCACGCCCCAAAGAGGCAGGCGCGGTAGTTTGTAAATTAAAATAATAAATAAATGAATTAATAAATAAAAAATTGAAGATTGAAAAATATTTTTAAAAAATATATTAAACAACAATGCACACACACACATACAAGTCTGTAAATATTTCAACCATTTTGAAGTTCTCGAACTGTTTCTTGCTCCATCATATCACTCTCATAGTCATCAAATTCATCGATACCTAAATAATACCCGAATGCAAGACTAGTATTTTTCCCTACCCATAATCGCTTATCATCATTGTTTGACAAGGCAACTTTTATATTTTTAAATGTGTAAAGTTGATGATTACGCGACCCTATCCTAGATCGAGATATGACTGATGATTAATTTCAGAGATATGACTGATGATTAATTTCAGTTCCCACTAAATTAACTCCTTTCGCTTTCATACTAGTCTTAGTGCCTAAAAGACTATAACATTTTGGTCTCAAGAAAACCCATTCACTATATCCAAGTCCCTTACTCTCATCCTTAAACTTGCCGATAACAGAATCGAGTTTTCTAGAGAATAAAGGATATGAAGGATCATAATTGGATGTGTCAAGTAGATTATCTCTAATCATTGCCGGTAATAATACATCTAATTTACAGTCTTTAATTTCTAAAAAGAAAGAATCTGTATCTCCGGCAACAATATTTATTTTACAATTAAACTCGCACCTATACTTGTCCAATTCAATATATTGAAGCTGATACATGTCAATCGAATTGGAAAACAGATTTTAGGAAATGAGTTTGTTGGAGTATATCCATTGGATAAAATACCATATTTACGTAATAATCAAGTCATAATCGTCAATACCCATTCATCAAATCTTGGTGGTGAACATTGGATTGGAGTCTATGTAAAACCCGATAGGATACATGTATTCGATCCTATGGGATTCTATTATCCTGCTTTATTGGTATCAAAATTGCAAACAATGAGTAAACCTCTTGTATATAATAAAACAATGTTTCAAAATCCAATGACTCAAATATGTGGTCAGCACTGTTTAATATGGTTGATGTATAAAAAATTTGATTTATAATAAATGTTTCTGGTTTTATTTTATTGTTTAATCAATTTTATTGATTTTTAAATTTATATGTTGTTGATTGGTTGATTTTTAAAATCACAATCACTTTATAAACATTGACATTGGTATTTTTGTCACAATTTATTTTCAAATGGATTCAATCAATTTAAAAGTTGTTGATGGTAATTTTAAATTTTAATTTTATATAGTTATTTACTTTATTATTTTAGATCTTTTTATCGGAGATTGGTTCCAGATTACGGAAAATGAAGATCTGCTGGATATTTCCAGAATTTTTGAAAATGGTAAATTATTTTAATTTTTTAAACATGCATATTTTAGATGTAATTAATGAAGAAATAAATTATGTCTCCGATGGGATAATTATTTATGCCGAAGATCTCCATGAAAAATGTTGGTGTTTTTTGTTTTATTTTTTATTTTATATGTTAATAATTATAGTAATAATATTAATGATTTTTATAATAATGATTTTAATAATATTTATAATTTTTATAATAGTAATAATAATAATAATCAGTTATAATTCAAAATTCTTATAGTTTCAAAAATTAAAAATTTTAGATATATTTATCCAACATTTATTTTCCAATTTATTTTAGAAATATAATTTCTAAATAGAAAACATTTATCGAAATATAATTTTTTTTTTGATTTTCAAATTATAAATAATAATTAAATATTATTTTAAAAAGTTTATTATTAATGTGCAATTATAAATTTATCAATTTTAATTATTAAATGTAAAATTATTAATTTTAAATTAATTTAAGAAATATTTTTAATTCTGATTTACCTTTGGAAAATGATAATTTATCTTATTATTTCCTCCTTCAGAATTATATTTATTTTCTCACAGACCCTTCAAATTATTGTGATCAAATTGATGAATTGTAATTTTAACAAACCATTTATGATTTTAATGTGTGCCAAAACTTATTAGTTTTATTGACCTGAATAAATGTTCACAAAATTTGTGCCAAAGTTTGAATTTATGGGGTTTTATTAGAAATGTCTGTGCACATTCTTATCAATGTGAGTCAGACAGTACATTATTAACGTGTGAGTATTGGTTTGAATTCAAATACTAATTTAGCCATGGTTTCATGATAGATTGATGACGCTTGTAATATTACATTCGAAATCACTTCACAACTCATTATCAATAGTAAATTCCAAATAAAAATTAGCATTTCACTTTCAATTGATTTGTAAAAATAATACTAATAATAATAATAATACGATAATGATGACAACAATATTAAACAATTAAATGATAATTTAGGCATTTTTTGTCAAGTATATATTTAATAAAATGAAATATAAATTCAAAATATAAATTTGCCACTAAAATATAAATAATATATAACTACGATTTGTTTATTTTATATTTATCAGGTTCTTTATATCCTCGATACTGTGTATCTGGAATCGGCCATAACTCCTAATGCCATGATCGAATGACATCATATTACGGTCGTAGATTCAATGGAATCGAATATTTTATATGCCCCAAATGCAAGACTATTAACCCTTCTACTTTTAAAGAGTTTTATAATGAACACTCTACACATTTAAATCAGTTTTTATCAAATAAGAAGGAAATGTTTAGAGAAATCTTTAATAGGCAATCTCTTAATATAATTAATAATAATAACAATAAAAGGCATGCAGCAAATAAAAATGATGTTGTCGCCACTACAAGTATTAAAAAAGATAGGCAAAATCTTAAAATAATTAATAATAACAATAAAAGGTCTGCAGAAAATAAAAATGAAGTTGTCGCAACTAAAATTATTAAAAAAGAGATTATAATTATAAGTGACGATGAAGCCGATTGCTGATTCCCCTCATATTCCTATTAATCAAGTAGGAGGATCTTTACATGTAGATGATGATCCTATTATAACTATCGAGTTTCAAGCTGCTCGAAAAAATCTACGATTTGATGTTTCTAAACATCAATTGATTCAAATATCTTTAACAGACAAAATTAGGGACCGTCTAGCATTAGAAATAAGCAAGATGGGAGTCTGTAAAAATACAATTTACAGTTTTTATCCAATTTGAAAAAGATGGAGAAATTAGGGACAACTACTTTTCAAATACAGCACTTGTTTTCTCGGATGATTTTTTGATTAAAGGGTCACAAAAATTAAACGAGAAAATAGATAAATTTACACATCTCGGTAGTGGGTGGAGAATAAATAAAATTAAAGAAATTGGGTTTATCTTGACAAAATATTATCCAATTAATCGCTTATCTGGCCATTCATATATGCCAACACCAAAATCGTTGTATAATAAAACTGCAATAGTGAACATTAAGAATACAGACAATATGAGCTTTATATATAGTATACTTGCTGTATTAAAACATGATCAGATTAGAAATCATTGGAATAGAGTGAGCAAGTATTCCAGTTTCTTGAATGACATTTTTTATGACCCTATAACGAATTGTCCCATGACACGGTGTAACATATCGAAATTTGAGAAGAAAAATCTTCATCTAAATCTTGCTATAAGTGTATTTTCATACAAACATATAATTATTATAGACAATGACAGTAATAATGATGATGCTTATGTGCCACATCATCCTCACCATGATATTGTACATAGATCCAAAGTTATTGATGGCATACCTATGTACTTGCTACTTCTTGAAGATGGTGATAACTATCATTATACGGCCATTATCAACTTGCAACGTTTAATGAATTGTCATCCTAATATAGATTGCTCAATAAGAATAAAAGTTAATTGGTGCCCTCAGTGCCTTAATGGATTTCGATTACAACATGCTTTTGATAGACATGTTGCATTGTGTAGTAAAAATCAGATACGAACGATTCATTACACTCTTCCTACAAATAAAAACTTGCAATTCGAAAATTTTGCAAAAACTATTACCCCACCATTTGTAATTTATGCCGATTTCGAATCGGTTTTACCTAAAGATGTAATACATCATCAAATACATTATCCAATATCCGCAGGCCTTTTACTAATTAACAACTAAACAAATACAAAATCATATTATAATTTCATTGGTACTGATAGTGTTTTGAAATTTTTGTGTAAGATTGAAGAGATTGCTGACACAATAGTTATCCCTTAATATGAAATTCATGGCAAAACACCTCTAAAAACTATGAATTGGGCCGAAAATCGTGCTTTCAGTTTGTCTACAACATGTTACCTTTGTAAAAAATCTATTATTCGCAAAGTTCGAGATCATGATCATTTCTCTGGCAAGTATCTTGGTGCTGCCTGTAGTAAATGTAATATTTCTCGGCGAATTCAAAAACAGCTTCCTGTAGTTTTTCATAACTTGAGGGGGTATGACCTTCATCATATTTTGAAATTTGGTCTTGATAATTTTCCATCGTGGGAGTTGAATATTATCCCTACTAGCACTGAAAAATTTATATCATTAATCTCTTATATCAAAAAATTGCCTGTTCGTTTTATCGATAGTATGCAATTTGTTAATTGTTCTTTGGCAAAGGCTGTAAAAACTCTGTCGGATCTTCCTTTGACATCATCTGCTTTTGAAGGTTCTATTATGACTTGTAAAGGCATTTTCCCTTATAATTTTGCTACTTCATTAGAAATTCTAGAATCTACTCTTGAATTGCCACCAATTTGGGATGGTGTTACGGCAGATGAATATGCTACTGCCCAACAAATTTGGACTAGGCAGAATTGTAATAATCTTTTGGACTACATGTTAACTTATCTTAAATTAGATGTATTTCTCTTGGCTGATTATTTCCAACAATTCCGTGCAAAGGCCATTGCTTACAATGGTCTTGAACCTCTGAATTTCTATGGCATTCCTGGTATGTCATGGGCATCAGCACTCATGACGTTACAAGAGCCGATCGAACTTTTGCAGGATATGGAAATGTTCAATTTTTATGAGGGAGGAATACGAGGTGGTTTGACATTTGTTAACAAGCATCATGTTTCAACTTCGGAGAATACAGAATTATTATATATTGATATTAATAATTTGTATGGTTGGGCTCTTAGCCAAAAACTTCCGTATGCCGATTTTACTTGGGTTTATAATAATCTTGAATCTATATTGCATGAGTGTATAAATTCGGATATTGAAACACTTTCATATGGTTACACTATGGAAGTCGATATAAATATCCCTAATCTGTTGCATGCTTATTTGAACGATTTCCCTCTTGCTCCGGAAAAGATGTGTCCACCCGGTTCTAAAGTTGAAAAGTTGATGCTCACGCATTGGGCCAAGAAGAACCATGTTCTTCATTGGAGACTTTTAAAACTTTATATTGAATTGGGGGCAGTCGTTGTAACTGTTCATCGTGCCATTAAATTTAAACAAGCATCAATTTTTAAAACATATATTGACAAAAACACACAATTACGAGCGACTTCTACTAGTGAGCTTTATAGAGATTTATTTAAGCTTTATAATAATAGCCTGTATGGTAAATCAGTCGAAAATTTAAAAAGCGCATGAATTTGAGACTTTGTAACTCCGCCGAAAAGCTTATTACATATGCATCAAAACCTCAATTTAGAAAATCTATCACAATTGCTCGTGATTTAGTTGCGGCACATTTAAATAAGGATCAAATCTGTTTAGATAGACCCAGCTATATTGGGCAGTCTGTACTAGATCTGTCTAAACTGCGCATGTATCAACTTCAATATATTGAATTGGACAAGTATAGGTGCGAGTTTAATTGTAAAATAAATATTGTTGCCGGAGATACAGACTCTTTCTTTTTAGAAATTAAAGACTGTAAATTAGATGTATTATTACCGGCAATGATTAGAGATAATCTGCTTGACACATCCAATTATGATCCTTCACATCCTTTATTCTCTAGAAAACTCGATTCTGTTATCGGCAAGTTTAAGGATGAGAGTAAGGGACTTGGATATAGTGAATGGGTTTTCTTGAGACCAAAATGTTATAGTCTTTTAGGCACTAAGACTAGTATGAAAGCGAAAGGAGTTAATTTAGTGGGAACTGAAATTAATCATCAGTCATATCTCGATTGTTATAACTCTAACGAGATATTTTCAGTACCACAATCTAGGATAGGGTCGCGTAATCATCAACTTTACACATTTAAAAATATAAAAATTGCCTTGTCAAACAATGATGATAAGCGATTATGGGTAGGGAAAAATACTAGTCTTGCATTTGGGTATTATTTAGGTATCGATGAACTTGATGACTATGAGAGTGATATGATGGAGCAAGAAACAGTTCGAGAACTTCAAAATGGTTGAAATATTTACAGACTTGTGTGTGTGTGCATTGTTGTTTAATATATTTTTTAAAAATATTTTTCAATCTTCAATTTTTTATTTATTAATTCATNGGGGGGGGGGTAGTGGTGTGGATGGGACACTACCATCTACTGATACCACTTTCAAATGATTAATCAATTTTTTATGTTGTCGTGAGCTGTGAGAAAACATGTTTTTGGTGTAATTAATTCGTATTCACAAGAAATTAATGTTTTGTGGAATTTATGTATTGGCATTTGTACAGATGATGCTCCAGCTATGACGCGACATATTGTTAGGTTAGTTGGCTAGATAACGATCAAACCCTAATTCTCACTATCTTACTCTAAGAGATACTGCACGTTTAAGTAAATAAGATATATTTAAATAAAATAATAAAATATATTTAAATTTTATATAATACAAATTTGATTTATACAATTTATAATAAAGCAAATACCCAAAAAATCCGAAATGAAAAAATTGAAGCAAAGATTTCGGTTTTGTTTAACCGTCCTCAGATATTTATAAGATGGCGAGAGCTGGATTCTAATTTATCTACAGCTTCACTCAAAAGTGAAAAGTAAAAGATGAGGGATTCCCTTGATTTACGCTATCGCTTGATACGAAGAATCGGTAACAACGTTTCCTTGTAACTTACACTTTAAAATATTAAATATGCAAATATAAACTCGGCAAAGCAGTTACACTAACAGAACTGTTGTCTTAATTTCCCCCAATCAATTTTACCATGAATTCCTAGCAAAGGTTACAAACGATGATATCAATTATATTTGATGATCGCTTTCTGTTATTGCTGATAAGGAAGCTGAATAACGGTCAACGTAACTCTCTACACTCTACATTCATTTATCGTGGTTCTATAAAATCCACTCTCTTGGTAGACATAATACATGGGTTTATCTCCTAAGTGAACTTTTTCTGGATACGCTTCCTTGCACTCAATTGCATCTACTAGCGAATATATCCGAGTTAATTTTAGTTCACTACAGTCAAACGCTGGCTTGTTTTAATACACCAAACATTACTAGGAACATCAGGATTATGCTTGTCATATTTCCTTTTCCATGAGTTCATAACGTGGTTTGGGATGGACTACGTCGCCACAGAATCTATTTGCCGTCATCCAGACGTTGAGATAATGATCTACTAATTCAAACACCTGAATTATCTCTCGATCAGGCTAAGGCATTTTGAATCATCATCGATTGTGATGTTAACACCTTCCCTCTTGTTAATTCTTGGTGCAGGGATGCCTCTATTGGATCTTTAATTTATTCTGCTGCGATATCCTTTGATAGTTTATCCACTGTCTTCCTGATTCCTATTCTTATTTTATTAACTTTAATTCCTTTTATCTTCGGAATCTTCCGTTCGGGCCATGTATTTTCGATTATTTGTTGTTGTCTTTGTCAAAACAACGATCTTTCCGGTATCGTATACTATTCTTCCTGTTCACCTGCCTCTTGAAATATCGCTGCTAGAGTTTTCATTTGAATTCTTCGAATTGTTTCAGGATTTAGCTGGTCCTATGGTGGTTTCGCTTCTTATTAGATTTGTTCCGTATAGGCACAAATCATAGCTTTGATGTTTCATACCTTTCAACATAATACGTCTTTGTTACCTAGTATCCCTTTGTCCTGGAGTGCAAACATCTGTCTAGTTGCATATTTTTGTATTCATTTTGATTTTAATTGAAGGCTGTAACTATTTAGTCATAATTTAATTCTCTACAAAATGGCATGATGAATATTATGTTAAATGTTTACTCTTAGTTTGTGTCTAATTTGTATAGATTATTTAGGAAATTTGATGAGCCCGAAAGAGCCTCCGTTAAAACTTGTGGCGGGACAATCGGGGTGCGTGTGTATCTGCGTGCTTATTACACCCCAAATAAAACGTATAATAAAATTAACAACAACACTTATAAACGATAACAAATTTTATTTAAGAAATAATATATATAAAATAATCGACCTGAAACCTCGGCTCATAGAAATTGGACCAGTCTTTATAATTTTCTTTTTTATCTTTTTCGGGATTCTATTCTTGAATTGTTAATGTTTGATAATATTCCTTTTAATATTTTTCAGAACTTTAATCTCGAATTGTTTAGGTTTTATAATTTTCTTTTTTCTTTTTCGGAACTTTATTCTTGAGTATCTTAAGATTAATCTTCTATATAACTTTCTGTTTTCTTGGTTATTTAAATTTCTAATTCGATTTTTTTATTTTGTCAATTTTTACTATAGCGATAATTTTACTATAGTAAATTACTATAGTAAATTATCGCTATATAGTTTTTTTAATAATTTTAGTTTCAGGAAGTTGAGAACGCCAAAACAGAAGTAAAAATAAAACCTAATTGAGGTTCTGTTTTGGTTCGTAATTATATTTAAAAAATGTAAAATTCTGCTACAATGAATATATGAAATGTGGCGTTGCTTACCCTAAACGTGTATTTTGTTGTAAAATGTTTGTTAAATATAATGTATAGATTAAGAGAAGTTGTTTATTTATTTGATGTCATCTTGAAAGGAATAAAATTCTACTTATATATTGTTTGAGTGAAAATATTTCAAGGCTTTTAAAATTATATGTAAATTCAAAAATGGTGCGCTAAAACTGAAATTTCAGAATGGTAACTCCATATCAAGTCCATTAAAATGAGGATTAAATTTATGATATGTAGATATAGTAGTTTTTATAAAATATTAAAATTCCTCGATCAAAACAAAATTTTAAAATAACATAAATGTTGATTAAAATAATAAAATACAAATTTAGAATTGTGTAATCGTCGATTAAAAAAACATTAATTTATATATTAAATAATCACCGATTTAAACAAAATTAAATTTTTAAAAATTAGGGAGCAGGGGGCTGTCTCTGAAAATTATTACTTAACATGTATTTAGTACATAATATTACTTTGTTCTGGAGTTCTCACAACTATCCACTCATTTTTTTAAATTATTTTTATTAATTAAAAACAAAAATAAAGCAATAGTTTTATTTCTCTCTTAAATAAAATATTTTCGAAATCTATCCTAATAAGCTTTCTAAAAATAAAGTTCTATTTTACTGAAAAATCTTTCAAAAAGAATAATAAAGGAATATATAAAAGATTTACACAATAAATTATGATATTCAATTTAAATAATCCTATTTTCTGTAATAAAATCGGACCTAGAGATGACCATATTGATGAAGTGATTGAGGTTCCTGTTAGCATCAAGCCTGCCATTTTTCCAAATTGTTTGTCATGATTCTTTTCTGTTATTTTTGACAAAATCGGTGGACAAAACATATCGAAAACTAAGAATTGTGTGAATATAAGACAGACCGGGAAGGCAAACATCCACCAATAGGGCATTGCACAAATGATTACGCTTGTAAATGAATTGACAAATAAAATCACAACCAAAACATAATGTCGATGAGCGTGCAGTTTTGTATTCAAAATATTTCCCAGAATAAATCCAAACAAATAACCTATTGCTGTCAAAGACCAAATCAACCCTTGCTGAAACTCTGTAATTCCAAACTCTTTTTTCAAATACCTTGGTAAAGTTGCATAAAGTATGTAATAGGTCATAAAAAGAACAGGATAACTATTCATAGCAATCAAAAAATAAGGATCAAGTAAAAATCTGACATAACTACCTTTGTTCACCACTTCAGACTTAAGGTTTTCTTTAATATTTGGAATGTTGTTTGATGAATTCTCATTTGAATAAACCAATGTCTTCGTGTTGTTTGAGTTATCTGTTACTAATTTGTGTTGTTTTGCTTTAAGTAACTTTTTAGACACCAATAATACGATTAAAGGTATCAGGTGAAAAGTAATCGGAATTAAAAGTAAAAGAAAAGCTAACGTTTTCCCATGATATTGATAGACAAATCCACCATAACTTGGTCCAATAGATCCTGCTAAATACATACACAGTGAGACGTAACCAAACCATTTTCCTCGGTTGCCTTGGGATTTGAACTTATAAGCAATATAAGCAGAAACTGAGCATTGGATCGTGGTAGAGCTAATTCCCTCAATTACTCGACCGAGAATCAATACAAAATAAACCGACCCAATACCGTACAAAATGACAGCAACACCTTGTAACAGCATTCCAACGAGTAAAGTTTCAAGATCTCCCACCCTATCGACAACGAAACCGATTGTCATGCTGAGTATCACCTGACAAATGTTTTTCGTTCCATATAGAATTGAAAGTCTACTATAATCGAATGCATCAAATTTCGAAATATTGTCAGAACTGTTGAGTGACGGCAGATTTTGCCATTTGAAAATCACGCTTGGAAATATTGGAGTTACCATTGATGTTATAAATTCCAAGCAAAATTTTCCACTTCCAACACAATATATGATTAATATAAATTCTAATCTGCGATTCATTTGTGAGTCGTTTGTAAAGAAATATAAAAATAGAATTTCCGATACATCTCGACTAGAAATTATTGATTATAATGAACATGAAATAGCCTATCCAAACGTAACTGAAACATATAGACACACAAACACACACATGCTCACACACAATCTCTACTCGGCATTACGTGTGCATTGCATTCGCCATTGCTGGTTGAAGATGATCTAATTCATTTTCATTGGTGCTAAAAATTTGAATTTGTACAGAAATTGTTTTGTTTTAAATTATTGTGAATTGTTTGTTAATGCACCAAACGGCAATTGATAAAAATTTAGGACATAAAATAAAGGCTTATAAGTTATTTTATTTTATGTATTTTTTATTTGTAATTATTTTTGTTAAATATTATTTCAAGAGTACTTTTCATGATTAACTTCAATGCTTTAAATTTAATGATTTTTTAAAATTTATGTAATTATTCAAAATAAAGGTAAAATATTTATTTAAATATATGAACCAGATAAAGTTATTTTATTTAGAGAACAGTTACAAGATTACTTTCAATGAGTTCCATAAAATAATTAACTCGCTGAACTTTTGTTTTATTATTTCCGAGATAGAAGAATTGATAAAATGAGTTAAAAGGGAATTAAAACTTTAGAAAAAGTTTGAAAAGTAGAAAAAAACATTTATTTATTTAGAAAAAAGTTCATTTGAAATTAACCCTACACTACACAGTGATGCATATTAGCATCACACATTTTTTGGCTAACTTAAAATGTACACATTGTTAAATACGTATTACATGCAGAATAATAAATACGCCGTTTTCCATAAGATGAGGACATGTCAGAAAGTCGATATTTTGTTTTAAACCTAAAAATTTAGTTCTAACTGTCGAATTGAGCGTTGATACAATTTATAACTAAAAATAAAAAATTGTGCATTGTAGGATTAATCAAAATATGTTATCAAATTGGAAGGTGACATAATATCTATTATTCTTTTCTAAAACATTTTATTCAAGAATGTACGATGAAATTATTAATTAAAATGATTGAGTTCTGACAGTTTTAAGATCTTTTCAACTTTTCTAAAACACTGCAATTATATAATTGATCAATCAAGCGAAATAATAATTAAATTAATAATAATTATTGAAAGAATTTATGAGAATATGTTAAACTATCATTTTTCAAATTACTATTTAAACTCTATCTTATCAAATGGTTCACTAATTGTACTTTAGAGCCTATAATTGAATTATTAAATTTTTTAAAAAATTAAACCGGTAAAAAATTTAATTAAAGGAATTTTCTTTTACATGAAATATTAAAATTGAATAATTAATTAAAAATTATTTGTTAAACTGATTATTGAAAAAAAATAATAACCAACTTTTATAAGATTTTATATGTTTGTAAAAGATCTTGTAAAAAAAATCTTAACTTATATTAAATTTCAAAATGCATACTTTTCTTCATTTTTAATAAGATCAATAACTTCTGATTTCACATAAATTTTCGACACATTATTTTTCAAAACTTGAAATTAAAAATATTCGATCAGTGATAAATTATATAAAAACCTTTTATTTTTTATCACCAAACTTTCTAAGACTCCTTAATTTCACGATTAAATTAAAAATTTTAATTTATAAAATAATACTATTTTATTTAAATTTCACTTTTGAATATATTGTAAATTGTATATTGTACCATTGATATAAATAATAGCTTGTAAATATCTTTGTTAACTACTATTACGATGTAATAATTACGTTTTCGGATCAATTATGTCAGGAAAAATTTAATTTAATCCAATAAAATTAATAGAAACAATGATTTATCATGTACCGTACATTTGTGATACAATTAATAAAATTAAAATATATTATAGTAGTGTATTATAAATAAAACTACATGTTTTCATTTCTAAAAGTATAAAATAAAAAATTCAGTTTTCACAATTTGTGCACAGCCTGATCTGGTGTACTATATTGTGTGATAAATGCTGCTTTTGCATTTTCTTACCTTAATTCAAATCAAATTTTAAAGCGATTCAAAAACAAATATTATTGAAATAAATGATTACTGAAAAAAAGAAAAATACAATTTGGCAAATAGATTTCTAAGAATTCGATGACTCAATCCAAAATTCATTTATCGATCAATGTTTGAATTATCCAATAGAAACTGCTGTTGTTATAGCATTGAAGATTTCATCATCAACTTGGTTTTGATTGGTGGAAATTTTTCTTAGCAAATCGATAAATTTATCTATCACAGAAACAATTATCTTTCTTTTTTAAATCCGAAAATTTTCATTTTGAGAACATGATTTTCGATTTGCAGCCGATAGATTTATTGATAATTATTGCAATTTCATTAGCAAAATATTCAGTTGGATTTATTACTGGCATGGTAATACCGATTTTTCCAACACTGGTTGATAAACATTTCAACGAATCTCTACCAGTTTCAGCTGCCAATTTCAGTTCGGAAATCTCTCAGCTGAATTCGAGTTTTAACTATCAACAGTTGTCGATTTTGTTTGCTACGAAAAATATCTGTCAGATTTTATTTTGCCCATGGATGGGATATTTTTGTGGAAGATTAGGTTCACTTAATATTCTATTCTCCGGAGTAGGGCTACAAACCATTTCGATTTTATTTTATGGATTAGGCAATAAATATTTTCTCTTAATTATAGGTCGCATTTTTGAAGCTTTGGCAAGCGGTGCAATCAACTGTGCAGTATCATCGCTTGTAGCATATCGATATACAGATCACAAAAAGTTAGGTTTAGTGTATGGAATAGGAGGATTGGGACTTTGTATTGGGGGGGCTTCAGGACCTGCTTATGGAGGATGGGTTTTCCAATATCATGGGAAATTGATGGTGTTTTTAACAGTATTATCCATGATATTTGTAGAAGCTATTCTCATAATATCCCTAATGATCGCTAACAAACCCAATACAAGTCTTCACATAGAAACAACTAAGAAGCCTCTCTGTGCAGAAATTGACGAAAACTTTGAAAATAAATTTGATAATGAAATCATCGTTTCAATACCAAACAATATCTCTATCTCAAGTGAAGGAGTAAATGTTTTGCTTGATAGTAGTTTCAAAGAACCAAAATTTGCTACTTTACTCAGTGAAAATTGCAAAGAAAACAATCATTCGACGTTAGAAAAATCTAAATCAGAGCATAATATATTTTATTTTTTATCTGATCCTTATTTTATGATTTGTCTTGGAGCATTCCCGGTGATGTATTTCAGTTTATTTGTTTACTACGCTACACTTCCACATTTTATGAAAGTAACATTCGGTGCGTCCGAATCTCAACAAGGCGTAATTTGGCTGCTCAATTTGGTGGGATATTTTATTGGATTTCTATTGGGTAATTTTTTGAACGCAAAATTCGCCAAATCACGTCATATCGTATTAATGGTGACAGTTTATGTGCATGCGATTGGTGCGCTCTGTATTTCTTTAATGCCTTCTTGGTGGTCAATTGCGATCCCGTTGTGTTTGATTGTTAATCAGCATTTGGTGTTTGAAATTGTCATTGCCCCATTGTTGACGTCAATTGTGGCCAAACGCCATGAATCGAAATTCGGAATAATGGCCGGAATAATCATGATGGCAATTGCATTGACGTCTTCGTGTGGATCGTTTTTGGGTCCAATCTTATTCAGTAAAATTGGATTTTTATTTTTGAATATTATAGTTTTTGTGATGGGACTAGTCTACGGTCCGTTGTTGTTAATGTTGAAGCAATTTGTGTAAAATCAACGACATGCGCATTCTAGTCATTTAGGTTATTTATTATATTATATCAAGATAAAAGTTAGAATTTTCATGTAAATTATTTTTAATATATTTATTAATGTTTATTTTTATTTTTTTGAATTAAATTGAAAAATCAGAAAATTATTTATTACATCCAGATGTACATTTTGGATATATTTTTCGAAATTATTATATTTATTTAGTGTCGGTGCATTATGGCATGAGTGACTTTATTTTTGAAATCCGTACGAAAATGTTGTCGTTACGTATAATTATTTTCAAATTTCTTGGTGGATCTTTAGTCGTTATTTTATACTTTGTTTAATCTACGTATCCTGCTTTCCGTCACCAGCCTGTTAAAAACGTATTACGATGTCATCAGACTTTACTGTGTTAATTATTATGTTAATGAGGAGAACATTATTATTAGTAAAATAGAGCGTTTGTTATATAAGGGTCTACATGAATAGTAACATTGATTTGGTTAAGTTTTAGCATAGAGTATTTTCTTCTTTCAACAGAATTCACGCTATTGGACTTGTCTTGTGAATATAATGCCATAAAGATTTTATTATTGTCATAATGTCATTAATATTATAAAATCATTTAACAATAAATGAATGAAAAAAGTTATTAAAAAAGAATGCGCTCATTCCAAAATACACGTCAAATTTCATTGTATCAGTGTCCATATCGTTTCAAGTTCATTCAGGAATAGCTAGATTGCAGATGGGATTCATATGTTGTTAAATATGCAGCTTTGCAATTGGATCAGTTAATGTTTTTAGTGTAAAAAGTGATTTCCTCGCAGAAACCAAAATACCAATACGAAAGAACAATAAAGCCAAGGAAGCTATGAAGCACCTAAAATTGAAAGTTGATACTAGTTTCTTTTTTTCTGGAAACAACTTCTTTATACAAAAAAAAGTAAAAATCTTTACTACTACCAAACTGACTGCTATTATTAATCAGGAACCATTGATAATTATGTATACATAATGTCATGAAGGTTGAATTTGTTTAACTCAAAAACCTTGACGTTTTAAAAATTTTCTTTAATTCATTGGAAGTATTTAAAAAATATCATCTGAATTATAAAAAAGAGTATATCTGCTGCAGAGTTATTCAGCTCAGTGGGTTACATGATTGAATATTTATGCTTTTTTACATTTAAAATTATAAATATTTGTTCTTTCTTGCTATTTTCCCTTATTAATAAAGTTAAACGATTGCGGCTAGGTTGGTTAAATATAAAAGCTGAATGTGGCCCAAATGACAGAAAAGGTTGCCGAGCTCTTGTCTAATTCAGATACGTAATTAAAAAAAGTAAACAACCAATATATAATATGCGCGCTTTACATCAATAACAGCCATCTATTAAAATCACTTGATAGTGCAAATTCAAACAAACAAACTTAAATGAGCACGATGATTTAAAAGCTAAAACAATTTTATTTGTAAGTAAAATACCAATTTAATTAAATATTATATCTATTAAAAAATTGACTAGGAATCAGTAAAGATATCGATGTTTTTTTTTAATATTGACGAATTTTCGGCAAAACGCTGATGATTAAATATGATTAAACCTTTTTACTTCAATATTATTAATTTATTCTAACATTCTTAATATTCCTTTCATCTATTTCGTTTTAGAAGAAACGGAAGCGAGTTTATGATGTGACCATGATTATGTCAAATGGTTTTAAACAATTAAGTTTTTAATAAACCAAATAATGAAAAATATGTATTATAGAATCGTTTGCTATAATCGCAGGGACCTTAGAGGTGATTCGATCTAAACCTAATGGAAAATGTTTAGAAATTAAAAGGATCTAACTAGCAGTTATTTATCAAACTGGTGGTTGATAAGATGATAGAAGTAGCCTTCAAAGTTAATATAAGAATCTCCAAAATTCCAGTTCTTCCAGGTTTAAAGAAATCTTTAAGATTTAGCATTAAAAAGTTTTATAATTTTATATATATTTTAAGCTATATTTAATAGTATTGTTTGCTCAGCTCGGTGTTTCCTTTAATTAATTAATCAATTAATTAATGATTTTTGGTTTTTACTTATTTTTGCATTTTAGACAGCCTTCTATACATTTCCCAACAAAGAAGTTCAAACCATTTCATTCTTTATTATTTAATATTTTCAAACTGTTTTAGAGTTTCAAATTTGAAAAATTAATTGTTTATTGATTTACAGTAAAATCGCATTTCTGTGCTTTTCACAACTAAGTATGCAATTTTTATTGGTGACTGACAAAAATGCACGGGACAAAAGCGAACAGCTTAGATGTGATAACAGCGTAGATGTGAACACAGAATTAAATTACTTGACGTGACAAATTAAACTCAATTACGTCGTATTCTAAATCCAGCTAATAGGATGATTTTTCCATCTTCTTTCAAATGGAACACTAAAATCCTGGGGCGCCGATGCAAAATTATTTTGGTTGCATTTAATACATTTTGTTGTTTCAAAGAATTTCTATTGTCAGTGTTGGGTATACATAGTTTCTCCCCTACGATCGCGGACCTTTTGTTTGATTAGTTATTCACTGACGTTTACACGAAGTCATTCGTATCTTTGTTAACCGAGCAGAAAAACCAAAAGTCACACACGGGAAGTATATGTCACCACCGAAATGTTTATATTACAGGAAAATCACAACTTACTTTATGTGGGGAACGCAATGACTGATCATGTGTAAAATGTTGAGATTAAAAATTAAAATATTTGTTATATTCCTAGTTTTTAAAAGAATTTAATCAATTTGTTTGTTTTAATTATTTAATTAAACCTAACAGTTGGACATCTGCATTACAAAAATATTCAGATATAAGCCATCTGAACTGTGACCGTAAAATGTGATTTAATATAGCAGTAGCATTGTGTTTATAAAGTGGCTCAACTTATAAAATGTAACTAACTTATTTAATTAATGTTTTTTTTAATTTTGTTTATCTTAATAGTGAATATATTTCTAAATTAGACGTTATTTTATGAAAATAAAATTGAAAATATTATTCATTGTTATCGGAGTATTATTTATATATACCGTCTTCTTTATTATTTACTAAAAGTTAAATAAATAATATCCAAATAATGAAATGTATAAAAGATTATAAAAATATAAATAATGATGAAATTTGATTAAATAAAATATATTACTGAGAGAGTTAAAGTTGTATAAATTAAGGCAAAAATACATAATGAACTAAAATAATAAAAATACAATTTAACCAAATTCAAAAATAAAATGAAGTACAAAATTAATTGTTTTCGGAGGGAAAAGATATATGCAGGTGGTGTTGGATGATAGGAGAATAACTAAGATTATAAAATTAAAACATTATATAATAAGCTTCAACAAATACGGGATCAATATATACATAGCAAAGGACGATGACGAATGATAACCTATTCAAGATCCTGATAATCTGAATTTTATTGAATTAACATTAATTTTATATTAATTGATTTCATTAATTAATTTTAGTTTATGATGTCCTTTTTTAATAGGAAAGATAAATTATAATAAAAGGGAATCGACTCCCATACATATTACATAAGCTAAATTACTTTTAATATTAACGCCATCCAAAGGTTACAAGTTTTTTTTAATTTTTAGACACTTAACGTCATAAAAAATCATTTTAATAAAGAAAAAAGCACTTAAAATGCAAAAATAATAATAATAGTAGTAATAGTGTTAGTGGTGGTAACATTAATGAGTGTGATAATGGTGGTAATGGTGGAAATAATGACAATAATGATTAGTAAATTATGGTAATAAATAAAATACAATTATACGTAATGATTTCAACAACAAAAAAGTAATGATAAAATTATTATAATGATCTCTAGATAATAGACCTCTACATTTCTAACCTCAGAATGCTGGAAATCATGATGACCGTAAAAATAGAAATTGGATTTTAAAAAACAGGAAATCGTTTCTAAATAAACAAAAGCTATTGATAAATAGCAATCACTTAAAATTAAGGACAACAACATTTATAGTATTTAAGCTGATGGAATGCTCAGTCAAATGGCCCAATAAATGCTTAGCCCAAGAAAAATTTCATAGTTGATATCGTCATTTAAAAATAAATTAGATCATACAGTAAATCGAGCTCAGAAAAAATGTATTTGATAAATTACAATTCAAGCACTTAATACATATACAGTCACATCTTCTTACTATGCCACTCTCGTTATTATACCACTTTTATTAGGTTCCAACAAAATTAAATGTAAAATAAATTTACTATACTACACTCTACTCTTGCTATATTGTGTAACTGTCAAAATGCACAAGTTTTTAAAGACCTATGTTTTTGCGCAATGCTCGATTATCACTCATGTCCCAAAGGTGAAGCAATAACTACATTCAACTAGTCTTCTTCCCACCAATCACGACAGCCAACTCACAACCATTGGATCAAGGAATCATAGACAACCTCAAACACCAGTACAAGAAATTCCTGCTGTGTCGCTGACTTGAGGCATTGGATGAAGGAAAGAAGTTTAAGTTTACGTTGCTTGACTCTTTACATGTCACCGGACGTGCTTGGTTGCTTGGTTCTCAAAGCTGATGAGCGCATCGCGACTGGTGGGACTTTAACACTGGAGGAGATTGCGGAGATGTTGTGCGGCAAAGAGCCGATGATAAGCAAGGATTACGATATAACTGCTGAAGAGGAAGTCGTTTCATTTGAGGAAGCTCAGGGCGCTTAGAGCACCGTACGGAAGTTCATGCACCAGAAAAGTGGAAAGCCAGATGCGATGCAAGCGTGCGATCATATAGATAACAAGATGCACGTGATCCGCCAAAAGGAAATGCGTCAATCGACAATTCTTGAGAACTTGGTCGGATAAGTAACTTGAAAAAATCAATCTATTTTTACAAACCCTCGTAACTATGCCACACTTGCTACTATGTCACTCTTGCTCGATCCTGATAAGTGGCATAGTAACGAGATTTGATTGTATACACATTACAACAAATAAAACTAAATGATGTTGTGGTATTTTTATCAGGTAATTACTCTGCAATTACTTTGTAATATCAGAATAAAACTTACAAACCAGTGTTGACTTGTTTATTTATATAAGATAGGACGTTTAGATTCTGGAGAACCTCAACAGTGGCAATGAAGAGATGAATACGAATATAATAATAATAAATTGATTTGAATCCCTAGACAGAGTTCTTCAAGAAATACTAACTAATTAATTAATGGTAAAAAACAAATCAATTTTATTAAAACAACAAAATCCGCGAACTTGACAGGCATGATGACTAGCCTGATAAACTTAAATTAATTTGATTTGTTTAGGATTGTTTTCTGCTCTTCGTAGCCAAATAATTATATTAAGAAGCCGAACAAACAAACTAATAAAAAAAATTAAAATTTTGAAAAAAGAAAGATAGATAGGATTTTCTTTCAAAACTAAATCATATTCTTTTTCTTCTTGAGATTGTTTCCTTTAATGTCAGGTACTCCCTAGTATGGAACAAAAGGTTTTATTTTGTCAGTGGAAATATGAACAGTTATGGTTTGCAATACTAATAAAATTTATTGTTTTGAGCTTTTATTCTGATTTACACTAGAATTTGGAATCATAAATAACATGTTGTTCAGAAGCTCTTCTAGTTATGTGCATAGGATAATGATTAGAGATCTGCAACTATTATTTATTTAGTTTTAAATGTAAATCATTACCCACCCTAGCTGCGCCATCCCCCCCCCCCAAAGACCATAAAAATCATTTAATGAAAAAATAATTGGCACCCTTTATAGTAAATACAATGAATTTAAACTTTTTCTTATCCAAAATGAATATAGAAGTACCAGGGGTGAATCCAGACCATCTAGTAGGGGGGCGATTTTTAGGTTTCAGTGGCAACCGCAAAAAATTGCATTAAAGACCTATTGATTGTTTTTAAACAAAAAAGAGAAAACTGCGAAAGAAATGTTAGCGGGAATGTTTAGAGCAGCCGAAAAAACAATAATTGAAAAAGATGGCAGTTTCACCAACAAAAGAATTGTGCAACGATAGACATGCCGGGAGAATATACCTTCGGATACATTGGAA
This sequence comes from Schmidtea polychroa, assembly GCA_959609185.1. NCBI lineage: Eukaryota > Metazoa > Platyhelminthes > Tricladida > Dugesiidae > Schmidtea > Schmidtea polychroa. Next base: position 29,593 of record CAUHTR010001393.1, on the reverse strand, counting down.
GAATATTACAGGGCGATCAATTTACATCCTCTCTACTCGATGCACTGATATTGAACATAAATACACGTTTTCTAAAGAAAATTTACGTTGTCTCCAAATCTATTCTTTGATGCCAGAATATATTATTAAACTGAATCATAAAGGTGTTGTCGAAACTGTTTCTCCAATCAACAATGTCTATGGCGTCATTCTTGGACTTAGTATTCAAAACTTACCTGCACCAGAATTTACATAGGAAGTTGAACTATGGCAGTGCAAATGCATGAGGATGAAGGAAGAGGGAGCAATCAAATCACTTCCTACTGATCTTTCTGTTGTTTCTGACTTATGTGACCTGGTGCAATATTCAATCACTCACAGGTTGTTTCAAATTATTAAAACGTGTCCTGTAAATTTTGCAAGTACTGAATGTAGCTTCTCAACCCTGTAAAGAATAAAAACCTGGCTTAGAACGTGAATGACAGAAAACAGACTAGTCGGATTAGCCCTACTTAATATACACAGAGAAATTCCAATAAATGTTGAAAAAGTGATTAAGCGTTTTGTAAAGTCGGGAAATCGTAAACTAGATTTTGTGTTATAAATTGTTAAAATAATCAACAAATCAAAGTTTTATGTACGTTACTAGTCTAACAACTAAACTCTCTAGTCTTCATCAATTGATTGTATTTCAAATTTCAATAATTATAAATTACTTCAAAATATAATATTCAACAGTGTATATCTACATTAAAATTAAACCATTTTTGTTGATATTGTCCCACCCCCATATGGATCCGCCACTGAGAAGTACTTAATATTTTATTTTTCTCATGTTTTATATATTGAAAATTAAAAACTTTATTTTTACGGTTAGTTTTTTAATTTTAAAAATGTCCTATCCTCAAATTCTTCATTCATTTCTTATAACTAATTAACTAATTGACTAATTAAATTTCTTGTTTATAATTAATTTGTACTTGGTCTTTGTTCAAATATCTTAAGTTTTTTAAATTTATTAATAATCCCAAATTAAAGTTCTTTCCTTTACTTCATTTACATTGTTTTTAATTACTGTTTAATAAGTAATATGTAAGATATTCTTTTTTACTTTTTGAATATTTATTAATTAATTAATCTGGTGTATTTTATTTATTTTTTTGGCAATAAAGTATATTTTGGCAAGTATAGACAAATTTAGTAAATATTTTTCTTTATGTGCAGTTTCTGAGCAAGATTAAAAGACAGTTGAAACAATTATTAACGAAAAATGGATTTTGAAATTTGGTGCTCCAAGGAGTATTCATTGTGATGGAGGAAAAGCATTGAGTCAGCTTTATTAAAAGCATTTGTAGAGAAAAATGATATTAATCTAGTATATTCAAGTCCGTATCATCATTCAGCTAATGGACAAATTGAGCGCCAATTTAGAACTATAAGAGATGCCATCCAAATTTCCTTAAAAGAAAGAACGGGTAAAGACTTGGTCCAAATACTTCCTGTAGTTGAATTTATGTTAAATGAGACAATTCAGAAAACTACTCGTTTAAGTCCTGCACAAATTGTTTTTGGGAAAAAGATTACCATGGAACGTACTGAAAATGACGAACCATGTGAACTACAATTATTAATGGAAAAGCGTAAATCATAAAGATTACAGTTACTAAAATGAATACAAGGAAATAAGGAAGATGAATTGTATTTCAATGAAGAAGAGCAAATCGAATTTTCATTGTCAAGGATGTTGTATTGGTAAAAAAAAACATGTGGCAAATAAAAATGAAGACAGATTTGACGGTCCAGGTAAAATAATAAGGAAGTTGCATGATCGAATTTCAGAATGGAAAATGGAAAATTCGAAATGTGGAATAGATAAAACATTTTAAAACGAGGGGAATGTAGGATAACTGTAAATAATACCTATTTGAACAAATATTATTGCATGTTGAATTTGTATGTCTGATTATTATGTAATATGTATGTCTAAATGTCAAAGGTGTAATATTGTATTATTAATCTATGTGTGTATCTTGCTGAAGATACTTACAAGATAATTATTTCCTCGGGAGGGATAATCAGTTTTGTGGTATTAATAAATTATATGTCTCCAAAACAGGGCCGCCGAGAGCTAAGCCGGGCCCCCGATGCAATAATTCTATGCAATTACAAACTGATATATTTTTTAAAAAACATTTGTTTTAGTTATCCTATTTATTACTTATGAAATTCCATGATACATATAAACTTAAATTATCACAAACTTAGATTTTTAAAATTATTTAATGATATGCCAAATATGATTATAACGAGGGCCCGGATGTTTTGCATCGCCTGCAACGCCCTCTTATCAGTGATGCTCCAAAGTCTTCTAATAATTGCTAATAAATTTTATATTTTTAATATTGCATAAACATAAACCCCTAACAGTAGTATCAATGAAATCTTTATTTTCGCCACAATTTACTTTTTTCCAATTCCCTTTATTTTCATTTCTTTTTTGATAATCGCTCAATATAAAACAAAATACTAATCGATAGTCTAAAAAATATAAAAAAGGAAATGTACATTTTTTTGCATTAGAAATTTAACAGATATCCAGCAATATTATTAAAAAACAATCCTTAAAAATTTATATTTTTTACCATTTAATATTTTTTATTAATATATTTTTGTCAGAATAGTTAAATATAAAATTTAATATTAATTTAGCCAAAGATCTCAAATGTTAAGTTGATCTGTTGAGGACAGCTAAAAAATTTAAGTTTTATTAATTATTTAAATATTATAATAAGATAGTTGAATTTTAAAACAAAAGTGATAAATTATTTGATAATTTCATATTATATATAATATTTATCAATTATTATTACTGAAGTAAAATAAGAAATTATTTCATTAGTATTAATATATAATTTATTACAACATTTTTGTTCTAGTTGAATTATTTGTTTAAACAAGCATTTTAAGACCGTTCATTAGGATAGATTTACGAGAAATTAGTGCACGCCATTTCTTCACCTGTAAAATAAAAATTATTTTTCATTACCCAAACCAATATAAATTTCTAACCTTTTGGAACTTTAAAGCATGAATTCCAAGCACTTAAACTTATTGTTCCACTTCCACATTTGCTAAGAAAAGTATTCAAACATGGGGTTGAAGGATTGAGAAGCTGAGATAAGAGCGCAATTTCAGAACGATCTAGATTCCTATTAAACATTTTGTCAAAAATTATATTAAATATTAATAATTTTTCGAGATTTTTTAAAATTAATATGGCCGACTTAATATTAGTATAATCATTAGTGAAAATAAGTTAGTGAAATGTTAGAATATTTTAGTTAAACATTAATGGAATGATTTAGGTAATCCAACAAAAACTTTATAATATCATAATCTATTAACTACTGAAAATATTATAAAAAACATCCTTAACATTAATGACACAAATTATAGTGAAAAACTCTTTCTGAGTTTGATAAATCTTTTAATATGAATTCACGAATCATTTGATATTCAATTTGTTCCACAGGTTCTCATAAACCGATTTCAATAATATGTTTTTGATAAGTTTCTTTGATAAAAAAAGAACATGAAAATTAAAAAATCATAACAAAAATTGAAAGGGACAACCACTAGGACACAAATTTGGGTGTTCCTCTAATTTTCTCTCATCCTACAATAATTTCCTATTGTTCACTTTAAAAAACAAAAAAAATAAATAATTAAAACAAATATTATTGTAAGTATGTTTGAATATCATTGGATACATGCATAAAATGATTGATGTCCTTGAATGCGATATTACTGATTGATTTCTTCTACATGCGCTTCTTTATCAAAGAAAACAATTGCCTAATGAAACAGATTTAATTACTAAATAATCAATTTATACTGATTATTCGGTTTAATTAAATGGGAAATGGGAAATGGAAAGTTTTTGTTGCCAGTATAGGTAAGATTGGCGTTTTAATAAAAGTTAATAGGAAATAATATATAAAATTTTGAAAATCCAAGAAAGTTTTATTTATCTAAATATTTGAACATAAATTATTTCCTAATTTCCTTTAACATCTTGCTATTTATACTAATCTTGATTAACTCCTTTATTTTCTGTAAAGAAAATTACATTTTCTCAATATTCCTAAAGCGCAATATTGAAATTCTGAGTCGTTTAATTAAAATAAAATAAAATTTTAATAAAATTAGTACTCACATTCTTCCCCAAAAAATACAGCATATATGTTATATTTACAAATACAACAAAATTTGTTTACATTTTTATACTTTTTAAAAATTCATATCAAATATTTTATTGTATTTATTAAAAAACTTGACTATGAATCAGTAAATATATCGATATTTTTGATATTCACGAATTTTCGGTACTGCCTTTTTCAAGTGATTTTGTTCAATTTTTAAAATAAATATCAGTCCTGAAAATTCGTGAATATCAAAAAAACATCGATATATTTACTGATTCATAGTCAAGCTTTTTAATATTCTATTCAATGTTAGGATTTTATCACAATATGAGAAATTGGGTAGAAAAGGCTCGAAGAAGAGAATCATTTATTTAAATAAATATTTATTAACAAAATTTAAGAATTTTTAATTTATTAAATTTAAACACTCATATATGGGTATATAAAAATACATAAATGGGTATATAAAAATGCATAACCCTGTAATAAATACAATGTCAATTGAAATGAAATCAGTGGTGAAATTTTAAAGAAAGTTCTTAAAATATTTTATTCATTTTAGTATTTCAATCGAAAGTGATTCAGTTTAATTTACTAAATACATCTTTTAATGAAATTTTTCAGAGAACAAATGAAAAATTATTGAAAAAATACAAATTTAAATACACAAGTTTCAAACCGTCAAATGAATGAAAGCAATCTCCAGTAATTTTGATTCATCACGTACCATGAAATTTATATTTCTATACGCTCTAGCCCTTGCTTGAATAATTGGTCATAAATCAAAAGATTGGATATGAAATTGAATAGTATTGTTTTATTTTCTCATAATATTTCACTTTTGATTAACTTTTATTTCAACATTTATAACTATTAGAGACAGGAGGGTAAACATAAACGCAAATATTATCTGACAAGTCCATTATAAATTATACGAAAAATAAAGATAAAAGATAATTTTTTTTAAATTCTAGCTCAATATCATAATTAAAGATTTAAGAAATATAAAATTTGTTTTTTAATTTAATAACTTTTTGAAAAATGTGAATAGTGATTTTTCGATACCACTTTTTGTTTTCATATATTTTTATTTGTTTTAATGAGTTCTGAAATTTTAAAACTTCTGTTAAGTGAATTTTCAGTTTCACATAAATAATAAAATTTTTATATTTTATCTGTTGTTAATTTTAAAAATTCTTATTAATTATATGATTTAAAACGTAAAGACAGATAAAAAAAGATTGTTTATAAAAAGAGTAGAATATTTGAATTTGATAAAATAGATATTGATAGCACTGTGAGGTGTTTTCAGCTGAGAGTTAAATATTTCAATGGTTTATCAAAATAATTTTAAATTGTAAATAATTGACTATTAAAATAACTTTAAATAATTTTTAAATTGGTTTTTTTAAGTTGAAATTTTTAAATTAAAAATTAAAATAGCTTTTTAAAAAAGGAAGGTTTATTAATGAAAAATTTTAAATAAATATGTTTTAAATATTGAAATATTTTGATAAATGGTTTTGAAAATATTTTATTCAACGCGGAAAATTTGTTTGGAAATTATACAATATTTCATTTAATAAATATTTGGAATTATGTCTTAAACTTTTGAACCGGATTTAAAAAACAATGTAGAAGATGTTTAAGCAGCTTCTAATAAGCACAATTAGCTATTTTTATTATAATGCAGAACAACAAGATGGCGACCACAACCAAAATAGCAGGAATGATTATATTTGGAAATATGTTTGCATGAGAATAAGAATAATTGAAGAATTTGAAATATATTTATTAACTAATACAATATAGTTTTGAAGGTTTGAATGGCGATCTTTGAGGTTGTTGGAATTTGAATTAAGATCTTCGTTTCGTATTTGTTCCATTTCCGCGACTTAAATCAGCAAAAGCAAACAAGTGGCCATAATCGATATTGGTCCAAAACAATGGTTTGGTATTTCTTTTTCAAATTTCAAATGCGAACTGATATTTTCATTAGGTGAACTTTGAACATTATATATACAGAAATATATGAAGAACAAAGAGTGATTATACATTGGATATTGAGGTGAGGCGATACTCCACAAATTGTTGCGATTCCAGATTTTTAAATACATTTATAATTTCCTTTTGATCAATTGAAAAAACAAGGTGGCGAGAAAAAGTGAATATTTAAACGAGGTAATTTCTAATAAAAAGATTGAAGACTATGAATCAGTAAATATATCGATGTTTTTTATATATTTATTTATTCATTGTCTTCAAGCTTTTTTAAAAATACAATGGAAAAGAAATCAGTGGTGAAATTGGAAAAAAAGTTCTTATAACGTAATTTTTGTTTATTACATCAATAGGNTATCAAATGTTAAAACCACAGTTAAATCTAATCTAAAATAACCCATATTCAACCAATTCCGAGAGGAATCCACCATCTGGTAAAAATATGCTACATATCATGCCACGAGAATGTTGTTAAATGTAGTAAAATTCAGTTGGAATCAGGAATGTGGACGATGCGTAGTATATGAAATATAGCCTTTCTAGCAATAGAAAATAATCAGTCTAGAAGAATTTTGTCAAATTTACCTCTGAAAAAACTAGAAAGAAACTATAAATATATTTTATTATAAAAATGATTATAATAAAAAACTAATTGTAAATTGTATTTTATTTCTTATGCAAACTTATTCTTTATATTTATTTAATTTTGATCAAATCGTTTCCTAGTGTATTTCTTTCGTTCAAAATTTTCAACTGCCAAAAGGACTTCAAAATTAATTTTGCTTATAGGCCTAAAATTTTAATTACATTACTGATCATATAAAAGAAGTTTTAAGAATATTAAACAAGAAGATAATTTCTGTTGATTTTTATTCTTTGACTACTTTGGCTACATATGGAAAAATGAGCAATGTATAAAATGAAAAGGCCTAACTTACAAGGCGTCATTGAAAGTAAAAATACAAAGATGAATGAGAATATCATAGGGAAATGTAAATGATGACGTGCATGATTAAATGAGAAAAACATAGAAATCCATATTTGTACAAAATGAATAAATGATTAAATTGTCGAAATTATAGTTTGAAAACGGCCTAAATGACCAAAAATTAAATTTACAGTTTTACTGATAATATTACAGGTAAATAAATAAGATATTTTACAAATATTTACCTCGACACGCGTCAAAATATTGAACCACAATAGAGTCAGTTGGTTTATGAGATCCAAACTCTGATCCTCCACACCGAGAATCAGATTTGGTGCAATAGCATTTATTTCTCCACAGATCACATTCATGTCTATAAGTCTTTCCATCTACGCATAACTTTTAAGAATTTATTTATTCCACAACAAATTAAAGTATATTGGTACTTGTCTTGGATAATTATTCCATTCTTCGGGGCATTGATCCATACATTTGCATTTGCCTGCATCACAAACTTCACCATCTTTACATTGGACATTGGCACATAAATCTGATTAATACAATTCATTATAAATTATTTTAATTAAATCAATTAATAACCTTGTGCAGCAGGAGAGGTTTCTAGGATCTAAACTTTTCTTTAAAAATATTACATTTTAAGATGTCTTACTTTTTGACTAGTCACAGCAACCTAAAATTATTATTATTATTATTATTATTATTATTATTATTATTATTATTATTATTATTATTATTATTATTATTATTATTATATTGATAGGTATGTAGGACCTGATTTACCCTTAGGCTGATAAGGCTGAAGCCTAGGGCCCGACTGGCGGAGGCCGCAAAATTTGTATTATTATTATAAAAACTTATTACATCTTTTAATTATTTGCAGATTATTATATATATGTAATATAAATAAAGAAGTATAAAAGAAAAAAAAGAAGAGTAATATATATATATATATATAATTCCATACCTACATACCCGGAATTTCTGTTGAGTGGGCCCGAGGCTAGAAATCTTATGGAGCCCTTTTATAATTTTTTTTCAACAAAAAGGTTAATTTGTCTCCTGCTGTTATATAGTTAAAATAATAGTTTAATTTCGAAAATAATATTACATTTATTCATTACAAGATTGTTTAGGAGTCCTTAATGGATTTATTGACACAAAATTTTTTACATATATTTTCATTAGAAACTATGAAATAGGTAATTAAAAAATACCTGAGTTCTTATAAGTATTATTATAATATATTACGTCTTATTTTACAAATAGTATATAATTATATACTTCATAAACATCATCACTCAGCTATACGCTGCTCTTTATACGGCTTTCGTATAACGGCCTACTTAAGTACGCATTTTCGTTACGGAAAAATGTTCGCTATAAGAATTTATACAGAATTAGGATGTATCAAAATGTATTTGATTCGATTTATTCGGCGTTTCGCTTTGCGGCACTTTCTGAACGTATCTGAAGCGAAGAGTGTACAGTCATAAAAATTTAAATAATAAGGGTAATTCTAATCAATTTATTTTTCCTATTTTCATTGAAACAATATTACATTTATTAAGGTGTTTCACAACGTAATTTTGTGCCCTTCATGTATGACGACACGATGCGACGCATCCTTAGCTTACCAGCATGGACCCCAGTACCTGGGTACTAGTAATACTACAATCAAAATAACTAAGAGCACTTAAGACGTCAATTGACATTTTTGGAATTTGGTCAGAAAAATAGACGTTTTTGTGGAAATAATAGTCGTTAAACTTAATTAAAAATTAAAAAATCTTTTAATTATCCAGATTTCTAGGATTAGCGAACTTTTTATTTAACTTAAATATTTTAATACTGTTATTAAAGTTTTAAACAATTAAATGATAATTTAAGCCTTTTGCAGCAAATATTATATTTAATACAAATGAAAAAAATTTCGACTATGCGATAGTCGACTTTCTTATAGTCGATAATTTTTTCATTTGTATTAAATATAATATTTGCTGAAAAAGGCTTAAATTATCATTTAATTGTTTAAAATTTAATTAATGCTGATACCAAGAAATCATCACTTTATACTATTATTGAAGGTTTTTACAAATTTGAAACATTTCCAATTTTACCCAATTAGTTGCCAAATGGAGAAGCATTATTTTAGTTATATATATTTAAGGAAAAGGTAGAAATGATTTCATTGCGACGTGAACCATAAACTTTTTATTAATTTAAAGTCCAAAATTGGATTACTTTTCGTTCATTTTGAGTCAGCTGCAGCCAGGCCCGTTTCGGACGCGAGCGGCAAAGAAAATATGGTTGCAAAATAAAATAAATTTTATCCATCCTTTCTATAACATAATCTTTCATTTTTTAGTTTATTAACCAGAAAGGTGCCATATAAGCCACAGGCGTTTAGATTAAGATTTGTGTATAGTAAGTTCATAAAAACCATATAAAGAGTGCGTAATAAGTTTAAATATTGAAAATAAGTTTTGTTTATTATTTTTTTTTATTTTATTTTAACGAATAGTTTTACGGAAAAGGTTTAGCCAATATTTAAAAAAAATTAATATAGTCAAATCCGTTTTGATTTTATTTACATTGATCTTGAATTGTATTATAAGATATAAAATTAAAAGAAGTCTTTTTTTCGAATATATTCTTATAAAGGAGCTCCTTAGGGAGGGAGGGGCAGCATTGACATACAGAACGACCCTAATTGCAATGTTTTAGGTTGTGAGATTGCTAACTGATACGGAACTAGAAATGAGTTCATTATTTATTTAAGAAGTATTTGTTTTACTGCCACTTTCCATATGAAATTTACTTCTTGCAATTGGGTCAGAATGTTTAGTTTTCAGATTTATAGGAACAGAATGTAAATGATTGAGAAGCACTGAATCGTAATTGTTAATTTAGCTGAAAACCCTCAACCTAACATTTATAAATTCTAAAAAATTTATCAAATATGAATTAAAACAACTACTAAAGTCATTAAATTAATTAATTATAAATTTAAATTAAATAAAACAAGTCATTATTAAAATATTCCCAATAAATATCTTACCGCGAATAAAGCTCCGATTATTATCAAATATTTCATTGTGGAACAATACGAATGATTGAATTTAAAACTAATCTGCAAAATGTCATGTAGAAATTATGGCATTTAAGATGTTATCGATTGGAGGCTGCTTGTGAAATTTTCAGTTTCCTAATTGGTGCATTTGTCCACCTTTATTGCATGTACGTATGTGCACACCTGCTTTTGTGTGTGTGTATGCCATTTCTATCAGTCGAGGTGCGACATGTGCCATATTATGGAAAGTATTCGAATTTTAATAGATTGTCTTTCGTTATTGCATTTCAAAATAATTTTTTATAAAAATTTTGGTATTTTTGAAGAAAATATTTAAATTTCGAAAATTATTCATTTTGATTAAGTAAATTCGAATAGGTCCGCGAACAAATGAGCCATTATTGAGGTGCTACTTTATTTAAAAGAACCATGTGCATTTTAAGGACTTAGTAAGTATAAGAATAATTTATTACACAATTTGGCGGTGACCGGTTTAAAGGGGGTAGAAACAACATAAAATAAAATTTCACCCTTTGACATGCAAATTAAATGTAATTCTATGTGAAGAAAATACACAATTTTTTTTCAATTGAATATTTGAGAAAACTTGACAAGGAAGATATTATTTATACATTGCTAAAGATCATAAGTGTGAGGTGTTTTCAGCTGAGAATTAAATATTTCAATGATTTATTAAAATAATTTTCAATGATAAATATTTGACTATTTAAATAATTCTGAAATTTTTAAATTAAAAAAGTTTTTTAATAATAAATCATTTTTAATAAATATATTTTAAATATCGAAATTTTAATAAATGGTTTTTGAAATATTTTATTCAACGCTGAAAATTTGTTTGGAAATTATACAATATTTCAATAAATAAATACTTGGAATAGTCGTTAACTTTTGAATCGGATTTAAAAAATAATTTAGAAGATGTGTTAGCAGCTTCTAATAATAAGAAAATATCATAATTCAATTCTAATAATGTTTGGATGGAATAACTTTCACTTGAACTTGAATATTCAGTCTCGCTTTTACACTCGAAAAGCTCCTCCCTTTTGTAACAATTCAAAACAGATATATTTGAGGGCTTTTTTTTATTATTCATTCTTGAACACTTTACAGTGTACACCCAATCCTGTTTTTTTTCACGGTAGATAAGTTTCACGGACCACCGCCTAAAAAAATGGTGTAAAAAAAGACACACAATAGTACAAAATCATGAGATAGGTTCCACAAATGAAAACTTCTACAAAAATTAATAATTACAAAATCAAAATCAAGTTTTGCAGTTTAGTACACATATCCATACATATTATATTAATCTAATATACATATATTATGTAGCTATTAAATTTTTAATACAGATTTAAAAAAAATTTTAAAAACCACATTTGTATTCACGAACATAAAATTGGTGTTTAATGTTAATTATTTTTATTCGGAATCGGTTTCAGATAGAAGCCGCGTTCTTTGAAAATCTGTTAGGGCCAATCGGTTATCAGAGACAGTTTCACGCACAGGGTTACTTATTTTAATAGCGAAATCGGTGATTTTTGGTTGTGCTTCCAGTCTGGACAGTTCTCTGTACAGCTCATGGTAGCTGGTAGTTAGAAAAAGATCTGCCAATTTATTTACCATTTGAGAGCCTTTGAAATATTCCTGTGACTGCTTTCATCACGAGATATGACAATTGAAAAAGTTACAAATAAAATACAGAGGAATATATTAGGGTTTAACTGAATCAAGTCTCCCCCATGTCCTTTTAAAGAAAATTTTCATCTCGTCCCGAAGAACAATTTTCTTTTAATGTAAAATCGCCGTGCGATCATTTTGAAAATGCTATTAATTTTGTTAATGAACGTCTTCATGTAGACAAAATTTATCTTTTACAGTTGTCTGAAAGTAAACTAAAAATGTAGAAAATTCCTACAAAAATCAAAAAATGAACCGTTTAAACGCATATCTTACTCGTACGTCTATTCGTATATAAAATTAATATTTCAATTATAAAAAATTTCCTAATAAATGGCTTTTCTCTTTCATTATTCCTTCAATTCTGTTAGTCCTTACTATATTCATAATATCCTTTTCGCTGGACATAATCTTGGATACTTCTATTTTATTTTGGCCTAACAAATTATGTGATTTATTCATTATTTATTTTAGTTTTTTAAAAATAATTTCGAACGATATTTGTTTTAATTATTGTTGTTGGATGAATATCAACACAAAAATCGGTCAAGATTGATAGTTTTTTTGTCTATTTATTTTAGGTTGGCAAGTATGAAGTTGCTGATGAACATAACCCCATTACTCTTTTATAAAATGCAATAGGAAAATGAATCATTTATTCAGTTAAAATAGTTTTCTTCTGCATTTATACACTTCTTCCATTGGGGCAGTAAGTCATTAATTCCTTTCATGTAAAAGTCATCATTGCAGGAGTTTATGAATTAGTTAAAGGTCTCCTCAATTTTACTCTAATTCCTAGATTTTTATTAGTAAGTTAATGGTTCCCCATATTCATTGAAAAACTGTCTATATTACCTAGGAAAGAAGTTATAATAAGTTGAAAAACAAAATAAAACAAACGACAAAGAATTGTTATATAATAAGTTAGGTTAGAAATTACTTAATTTTTACTGAGAAAACGCCAAAACTTTAAACCCTAAAATAAAATCGGCAACTTCATATTTTGAAACCTCATATATTCTCAATATAATATATTCTCTTTTGTTGACTTTTACCGTTGTTTACCCAGCTCTGGTTTTCATAATTAATTAATTAATAATCTAATGTTTTATCAAATTCACTTAAAAAGGCAGTACCGAAAATTCGTGAATATCAAAAACATCGATATATTAACTGATTCAGTCAAGCTTTTAATAAATACAATGTCAATGGAAAAGAAATCAGTGGTGAAATTTGAAAAAGAAATTCTTATAATACTAATGTTTTATACCTATATTTTTACTTTTCATATCTTTCTAGATTTTTCTGACAAATCCGATGTTTGCCTAGTTGCTCCCAATCACGGATTCGGTTTCTGCCCTATTTCTTAGATTTTAAATAATATAATTAAACATTTTTTGACTTATAATTTTGTTGCACAGCAGGCGGCTTCAAACAAAAAAAAATTAAATATTGATTATTCATTCATTATTTTATTTATACATTTTGTTTCAATTTAAGAATCAAATCAACTATGTAAATATTAATTTAATCTGATATTTGGACTAGAAATCCAATGAAAAATATTGAAATTATACGAAAATTATTAAATTCTAACATTTCGAATCTCCATATAAAAAATTTTTAGAAAAAATTTCTTTAAATCAATATATTATTAAGCTAAAATAAATCAATATTATTTTAATTATTTAATTTTTAAAATATTTATTGAATTATTGACATCTAATAATACATTATAAATCAATAGTAAACATAAATCTTTAATCACAAAATAAATAAGCTGTAAAAATCAGCTGTCATCAGACATTAAATAATTTCAATAAAAACGATTATACTTACAGGTTATTTAGTAATTAAATAATTATTTGTGCGGAATCATAATAAAATTTATTAAACACTCTAAATCAGTGCTTCTCATCTAGGGCCCCAGTTGGGGCAATTTCTAAATTAATGGATTTTTAAAATTTGATAAATCATAATTTTTCTCAAGGATATAGGACGTATTTTATGTATATTATGATAGAAACAATTTCTTAACACTGAAGATATAGTTCTAACCAAGATCTATAAGCAAAATTGAAAGTAAGGGCTCGTAAAATAATTTGTTAATTAATTCAAAAACTGGAGCAATTTAACTTTTAAATTCTATTGTTGGGGCAATAGAGCATAACATGATGAGAAGATTTGCTCTAAATGGACGAGACTACATTTTGTGTTAAATGAATTTATTATTAATGGTCCTAATACTGATTTCACTAATTTGGACAAGCTTTCGAACTTCTGTATGAAGATGGCGGGCAGTCTTTCCAATGTTGTAGCATTACACCCTTTACAAGTCAAACGATTTGAGACATTTTAATAATTTTAATTTTACGTAATTAATTATATTTACGTAATTTCTCGTAATTATTCTGAAATTCAATTGAAACAAATCAGTTTTCAATGACGAGACAAATTAGAATAATTTACACGAATTTTACTACTGACTATAATAAGTTAATAATAATATTTAAACTAATTTTAGCTAAAAAACTTTTCTATTATCTTTATTTAAATCAAAATTCAAATCCTATCAATTTTTATTAAAAATCAAATGAATTACAGAAATGAAAACAAAACCAAAATAATATATATTTACGGAAAAAATTCTCAAACTAAATATGAATAATTTAATAAAAAAAGTAATAACCAAAATGGTTACCAAAATATATTCTTATTAATATATTTCAAAAGAAAAATTTATGACATTGAAAAGCAATGGTGTTAGTTAAGGGATAGAAATGTAAAAAAGAAAAACGGTTTTTTAAAGATTTTGAGTTTTTCTGTAATTTTATTTGGTTATCAAATAACTATCCTCCGGTATGGATATTGTATCTGAAAATATAAATGATAAATACGATGAAAACTATATATTAGATGTCAAACATGTTAATTGCATCTGACAAGTTACAGGATAACATTAATGATATCCGGTTTTGGAAATTAAATATTTTTTACCACCTGCCATAAATATATTGAGTACTAGTTATAATCTACTAAAAATAAAATAACAGCTAAGTATTTTGTTCTACGCGAAGGATATTATTCAGTTATATGGACAATATATACAAATAATTCTGAAAAGGTTTTTATTAATAAAAATCTAGTTAATTCTTTAAACTAGGGCTTCTTAAACTATGGGTCACGACCCCATTTGGGGTCGCCTAGCGAAATATTGGGGTCACGAAATTTTTATATAAAATATCCAAATACATAAAATTGCATAATTGTCGTATGTTTTCCTATTCATTAGGCAAATGAAACGTCAATTTTGTCATATGTATTTATATTATTACTTAATTAATAAATCTTCACAAAAAATTTATATATCTTTATTTTAAATTATAAGAGGTCGCAAAAAAGGTTTACAATCATTAATGGGGTCGCGAATGAAAAAAGTTTAAGAAGCACTGCTTTAAACTATTAACAAACAATAGACTCTAAATTTTTAAAATAATTAAAATAAAATTGATAATTAATGTACAGTATTTGCAAATTTAATCTGCTATAAATAGGCAATTTATGCGTCACATTCACGCGACATTTTCGTAGTTTTATTCCGCTTGCAATACACCAACGCGGAAATAACTTAATAGTGTGCAATTTTATTTGTAATATTAATGAGCACAATGAGATGCAGATATATTATTCAAAAATATCTGGCTGGATGTCATTAATAAGTGATTAATATTAATTAGTCATTAATATTTTTCTGTTTATAGCAAATTGAATTAGAAAATGGTGTACCGTAACATTTATCTTTAATGAAAAGCATGATATTTTTATTTAAATGTTACACTTGGTTTTATGGAGGAATGCCATTCATAATACAAGTTGGTTTTAAAACCAAGAAATGATTCAATTTCTAACGAATTATTTTTTTCAAAATATTAATTTTTCACATTATGGATTTTTTTCCAATTTAAATTAAGTTTTAATAATTTTAACTTAAATATAATTTGCAATGTATTTTAATTTCACTATTTTTGAAAAAATTGGCGAATATTCATAAAATAACGTTTTATAATTTTTATTGACATTTTAAATTTTATATCTTTAATTTGTAAATTATAGAATTAAATATATATGGAAATATGGAAATTATATATGGAAATAATAATGACATAATGATAATGATTTAATGAGTTAATTAAATAATCTCAATAAATTCGTTGCTTATTGAATACCCTTTGATTGAACTAGATGAAAACAATGAAAATTACGGTTCATTTAATGATTATGAATCTTTAAAATCTCATTTTTTAGTTATTCCATATTCGAAGGATTTAAAAATTTTAAGTTTTCTGTCATGAAATCGTTAGGCATTTTTAATATATTTAAAATAGTATCAAAATCTTTAAAATTATTAAATATGTTTAGAAATAAATCTCAAACCCTAATAGATTTAATGCCTGGTCTAGTGTATAAGTTTTCATGTAATTGGCGCATTGCCACATACATCAGAAAGACTTTCTGCCATATCTGCATACGGGTTCATGAGCGTAGCTGATTGAAAGGCTTAAATCATATTATTGAGCAAAGAAAAATGTGTAAAGAGGTAACTAACTTAAAATCTTTTAAAACTTTATGTAAAATTTTTATTTATAAGTGAGAAAGATTTAATGAGCGATTAAATCACAGTTCCCCACAATTAACATTCAACCAGCAACGAATTTATTGAGATTATTTAAATAACTCATTAAATCATAACCATTACGTCATTATTATAGATTTTGAAGGCAGACTGATGATAAGGATAATTTCCTTGAAATATATTTCGTTTGTTTGGCGTTTTCGAGTTTTTATTAAAAATGGGTCATCATTTTTTCGATATTTATTTTTAACTACTTTTTTCAAAATCAAAATACATAATTCGGGTGGTAACGCTTGTATGACGAAAAATTTGACTAACATTTTAAAGTGGTTTTAATAATATATTTTTATTATAGGGGGTCCGCAAGCTAAATAGATTGCACAACATTGTTATAGATGACACTATTCTACCAAACCTGGTGATATCAAAATTATTGCAATATGCACAATTATTTCAATATTTCCAGATTGTTTCTTTGTAATTTATCAAAAATACATTATTATTTACATTTATAATTCAGAAACCTAAGATAAATCATCTCAAATATGTAATGTTGTTGTGTGTTTTATTAAAGTATAATTTATTAATTTTTATTTTTCATATTATAATATAATTTTGTCTATGTTATTTTTCAGTTGCACAGAAATCATAATAAATGCACTCTTATTTTTGTAAATAATTAAAAAGTGCAATAAAACAAATCTTTTTCAAATAACAGTAAATTCTCGATAAGTGTCATACTCGTCATGAATAGCTATTTTGCTGAATTCATAAAACTCTGAAAAATGAATCAAAATTTAATAACTGTCTTCTTCTTGTATAACTTCTTGTATTTTATAAGTTCCAAAAAACAGGGACGGGGAGTCGATTGGAAGACGATCGACTCCCAACTCCCGACTCCGGAGTCGATAATTTTTTTCATCGACTCCGACTCCCGACTCCGAATCTCGACTCTTTTCAGTTTCATTAAGGCACTACTTGATTCCGAAAATTGATCACTGAAAAATTTGTTAACCTTTGAAATTTGGTTGTCAAAATAATATACTTTTTTTAGATAGTTGTTTTACGTTACGCCGATAGAAAAAGCTTCAGGAAATACAAATATATTTATCTTATATATATATATATATATATATATATATATATATATATATATATATATATATATATATATATATATATATATATATATATATATATATATATATATATATATATATATATATATATATATATATATATATATATATATATATATATATATATATATATATATATATATATATATATATATATAAGATAAATAGTAAAGGAGTTACGAATTTCCAAATGCAGCTGAAGAAATTTTAAAAATTTGTTCGCCTTGTATCCACGCATTGTTCGATTTTTAGACCGCTAACCTGCTGCATTTTATTTGCATTCATGTTTTTCGCAACTTTAACATACGTGTGTGAAATAGAGAAGTTTAAATTATTATTTTTTCGAAGTGGAAAAGAAGTCGAAGAGTCGAATTCGACTCCTGGCAAAAACTTCGGCTCATCGACTCTTCGACTCCGACTCCGACTCCCCATCCCTGCCAAAAAATTGATTCTAACCTTGTGACACTTATCGAGAATTTACTGTATAAATAAAAGAAATCTTAATTTTATAATACAAGTTGTATAATTTACATCAGTAAACATGTCAAACAACATTTCATAATTTATAATACAAAATTGCAATTAAAATATAATGATATTTCATATATTTTCATTCTGACAAAAGACCCAAAGTTAATTCTATGCAAGAAATATTTGATAAAGGCAAAGCGGAATATTTAGATTGCATTAAAACAATTTTTGATTTTTATTCAGAATGAAAACAAAAGAAATATTATAAGAAAAAACATCAAATGTGATCAACGAATAAAATATAATATTGTGATTAAACTTTTTGCTGTATATTTTTTAAATTTTATTAATAACAAACACTGTCTAAGTAACTCTACCATTGTTATTTAGATGAATTTTTATATGCATAAATTTATCTTATCTGGGATAATTCTAACAATTATTTAGTTATTAAAAACAATATAATCAAGTGAAAAAATGTATATTATGTGTACCCTTAGAGAGAACATGCCTGTGGTTATAAGTGTCTTAAAATAGTGTTATTTAATATCGAGGTTGAAAATAAATAAAATAAAAAATAAAACATTAAAATTTTTTTAGCAATATTTAAGATCTTAAAACCATTTTAACAGAAATTGTCAATTAATTCTTTATTTATTAATATAGTAAAAATAAATATGTATATAAATAAACCAAATAAATATGTTATTAAAACGGAATTTAAAAATTTCATAAACTCCTTTCATGCTGTGATCCCCTTTAGCTGATCAGAGATCCCCATGACCATTTGAGAGCACAATGGACATAATTCATGGACCACTACTATTAGCACTTCTAAGACATGAGTTTTGTTGTTTATGAAGAAAAAGTGAATATGTTTTGTGATATTTACAAGTTGCAATAGTTTAGGTAAAAAATATTTAGTAAATTGGCGAGTAGAGAAAAAATATTTTTAGATGTAATAATTTTTGTAATTATTCTTAAGTTTTAAGGTCGTCATTTTAATTAATCATAAATACACATGTAAAAGACCCTAAATATTTCAAGAATCCTGCACTAATTGAAATTCTGTAATCTGTTTTCATTCAATACTGAAATGTATATGAATTTATAGACATATTGAAGGAACATTGGGCCTATAAATTATGAAACCATGAAACCATAGCCTGGTTGTGTATGACTTCCACATGTTTGGATTACATGACTGAACATGTGTTCTGTTTTTAAACCTATAATATCTGAAAAATATTAGAAAAAAGGATTATTTAACTTATTGGAAAGCTACATTATTTGTCATATAAAACGTTCTTATATACCCCGGCGTACCAAAAGTTACCAGTCAGGCAGTTATTTACATATTGCTGTTTATAATGAATGTCTGCAGTCCAAATATGAACATCAATGGGAACAAAGGTCACTAACACATCCAACATGGTGCATGCACACATGTAAACACGCACGCACTCACACACACAGAATATGACTACTTACAACAGACACACAACTGTGATAACAGTGAGTCATGTTAATGAAGAATTGTCATTTTCTTAGAATATGGTTACTCGGAGAGAGCTTACAAACTTTCAGAAAAGCATTATTTAGGGATGTTACCTTTGTGGAAAAAGTCAGATTGAAACTGCTGCATTGACTGGCCATCCCAATGGAACTGTTAACTGCTTCCTGATGAAGTACCGCCAGGAGCAGACACATGTCAACAAGCAACGTGCAGGCCACCCTAAACAACGGCAGCAGAAATGACTCGTGGTGGCTCATCGTCGGTTTCCTCTGTTCAAGTTAGTGTCCGCATTTAACACTGACCCTGTGCATGCATTCGTCGCGCATTAAAATTTCATGATTTCTATTGCAGATACTCCGAAAGGAAGCCTTTGATTACAGAAGCAATTCTTCGTCGTTGCTTGAAGTGGTGCCGGGGTGTAGGAGTTGGACAGCAGAACAATAACGCTCAGTCATTTGGAGTGATGAATCACGTTTTACTCTTTTCAAATTTGATGAACAGCAATTCTGCTGGCTTCGTGTAGGAGAATGATTTCACCCTGACTGCATTCAGCCAACTGTGAAATATTGGGGAGGCTCCATCATGTTTTGGAGTTTTTTCTCAGCTCGTGGAACTGGCCCTCTAGTGAAGTGCAGCAATCACATGACGTCAGTGGAATACTGTGCCATTCTGGAAAATGAGCTTGTTCACTTTCTCCCAGAAATTGAGGCGCTCATTTTCCAACAAGATAATGCAGCAATCCATACTTCGCGCATTATGAAGGAATTCTTTCTACAGCGCTGCAATATGTAAATAATTAGCTGACTGGAGACTTTTGGTAGGCCGGGGTATATGCATGCAAAGATATGATGTAATCTCACAATCAGTCCAATATTGGTCCTGAGTAGGTAGTAATGTGCACTCCAGATCCATGTGCTTTCTAGATCTAGGTACCCCCCCCCTAATTTTTTTTAAAAAGATTTTTAAAAATCTTATAAAAAATCAAAATTTATGACGTAATGAACGATTTAAACAAAATCAAAATTATTACATAATCGATAACAAAAAAATTTGAAATTATTACACGATCGTTAATTAAAACAAAATTTAAAATAAAAAAAAGTATGGGGAGGTGTTTAAAAATTAAAAAAATTAAGGGGGGTACCTAGTTCTGTAGTGCACATTACAACATACTGTCCAGCATTTTTATTTGGACAGAAAACGATTGGAAGTACATCAATCAACTAGGTAAGATATGGTTTTATAAAAGAGAAATTATCATCATGTTACGGTTCATTAAATCTTCAAATTTTAATGCGTTAGCAGATTTATAGGAAAAATTTGAAAGACACTATAAAACCTTTAGAACTGAGTACAAGACTAAAAAGGTTAAGAAAATTGAGATGGATCGACTCACTTTACTGAAGATCATCATCGACGATCTCATTGAATGACTCAATACAAAATCTAACCTGCTTTGAGTTCAAAGGCTTTGCAACTATGTTGTAATTTCATTTCGGCCCTAGGTATAGTTTCTCATATGGTATTCTTATACTTTCTGTATGTTATACATGCTGCAGACTATAACTATGGATTAACTATAAGTTAAGATAAGTTAAGTGTTTTCTATAGCCTTTATAGGTTGAATTCTTAAGGTATTTTTGCGTAACAAGTACAAATAACTTATCTTATTAATCATTATTAATCATATCTTTTTACTAATCTCCTGAAACTAAGAAAACTATTCGCAATTTTGACAAAAACGTATTAAGTGATGAATAAAATACTAAGACCGTGAAAATGGTAATTACATTTAGCGTTTTGATTTTAACCTTTTGTGATCAGATATTTGGTCTCTACCACTAAAGCCAAGAAGGGTTGTAGTCGTATAATATTTTAAGTCATAACGTAACACAAGGTACCGCAGCAGGTTCATTGGTTAGTTGGTCTTCAACAAATACGACCACGTAGAATAAATAATTTATCAATAAAATATAATCATTTTTATCTGAATAAAATAAATATTATACTTTCGTTTATTTTTCCTTTAACATTCAAATGTCCTTCAACTTTATATCCGTGAACTAAAGCATGAACAGCTCCAGGTCCTTTAACTTTATTTTTGGAAGCACAACATCCCTTTTTAGGTTCTGACTTTTCTTCTTCACTAAGTGCAGTTGTGCTACCTCCATAGGTTTGCACAGGTTGTGATGATTGAGGTCTAACTGATTTTTCAGTTGTTGTTTTTGTAAAGGATTCTTCCTTTTTAGGTCTCTGTGGAGGTGGTAATGCCTGAGGAGGTGGTCGTTGCAAAGGAGGCTGTGGAGGGTTTCTATACATTGGTTGCTGCACTTCTCGAATTGGTTCAGGAACAGGCTGCGGTCTGTATACTGGTTGATATGGTTCGGGCTGATATCCATGTTGTTGTTGTGATATAGGTTCTAATGTAGCTTGTTCGTGACGTCTTAATTGCTTTTGAGAAGTAGTTTGTGGATGAGAAGATATTGTTGGTGATGACGGTGGAGGAGATGGTCGTCGGGCTATTGGCTGAGAAGGTGGAGGTGTTGGAGGTGGTGGTGGTGGAGGCGGTGGTGGTGGTGGTGGTGGTGGTGGAGGTGGTGGTGGAGGTGGTGGTGGTGGCGGTGGTGGCGGTGGTGGCGGTGGTGGTGGTGGTGGTGGGGGCGGTGGTGGTGGTGGTGGTGGTGGTGGTGGTGGTGGAGGAGGAGGTGGCGGTCTCTGCATCACTATTTGAGCTGGTGTTGCTGAAATTCTTCTATAAGTTTCCTGAGAAGCTTTTGGAGTAATCACTGGAGAAGGTGGAGGAGCATATACTGGCTGTTTTTGAGAGGTTTTCCTATAATATTCCTCAGAAACCCTGTATGGAGCTGGAGATTGGATATACCCTTGCTGAGCTGGTGGTGGCCTGGAAACCGGAGATGGCCGTCTTTCTCTATACGGAGATGGAGGAGGTGGTGCCGCTGCTGGGGGTGGACTGTAATAATATGGTTGTGGTTGAGGTTTGGCTTGGAACATTAACGCTTCTTCTGCTTTAAGAGTGCCTGAGCCACTTACAGTTTCACTTCTTTTCTTTTTACAACAACAACATCCTCCACCACTACTTTTTGGTTTTTCTTCCTCTTAATATGAAATATTCAATATGGAAATATTAGCAAAAATAAAATATATTACCAACGGATGTCTTCTCTTCTTTTTTATTTGACATATTTGTATTAAAATAATAATTTGTATAAATTTCATCATCATGAAATTTTTTGCGATTATTTTTTTTTAAAATGTCGCAATTATTTTCATAATTTCTCAAATAAACGCAATTATTAGTAAAACAAGACGATTTGATTCGTTTTTTGAATAAATAATGAAAATTGCATTTCTTTTTAGTTTTTGAATGTTTGTCTATTTTGCGAAATTTTTCACAGCTGACTTCGGATAATGACAGAATTTTGAGAATCCAGTAGAAAATAAAGCTGATAACAAAAATGGTAAACCAAAATCCACCGAATAAAATAAAAGCTGTAAATTTCATTCCAACAATATTCGAGTGAGATATTTTTAATTTCGTTACTTTTAAAGGAGAACTCCCATTATCTGATGAGTTTCTGGCTACTCTGCTCAATACAGGATATTCATCTAAATTATAAAATAATAATAATAATAATAATAATAATAATAATAATAATAATAATAATAATAATAATAATAATAATAATAATAATAATAATAATAATAATAATAATAATGATATTAATAATGATAATATTAATAATAATTATATTGTTTTAATGTTTAAATAAATAAAAAAATAAATAAATATATTAAAAATGTTCAAACATTGATGGTTGTACCATCTTGCAGCTTACCACCGGTGAGTTTGTGGACAACTATTATTTACATATAATACTAAATTAATTAATACTACATCATTTATTGAATTATCAAGTTAAGATAATTAAATTAAATGCTTAATTTAACTTTAATTTTATATTCACTTCCTTTTAAAATTCTTGATGCATTACATATTTCTTGTTAGTATTTTACCATCGAACATTCTCTTTTCAAAGCTTTGTTCATGTCTTTAGTTGGTTTTTATTCCTGAGCTTTTAGATTTATTTATTTCGCCATTGGCCTTTTAAAGTGTTAATAAAAATTCAAAATTAAGTTAAAATTTTTTAAAATTTTAAAGAATAGGTTTTTTTACTACCAAGAATTTGCAAATATTGAATCACAGAACAGTCGAAGGCTCAGATCATATAATAAATTTTAATAAATACTATTTTCAAAATTCTTCGATTTCTATAATAGCGAACAACTATTTTCATCCTAATTTATACAAATTCAAAAATAATTTTTTCCTAATTTAATTAATTGATTAAGTGCTAGACTATTAAACGTCTGATTTGCAAGTGTCGGACATTAACACAAAAACATGATTTAGAATAATTTTTATCAAAAATTAATGAGACTATTTCCTAAAATTTATTATTCAATTATTTTTAGAAAAATCAATGTGTAGATAATAATTTTCCACCTAGATTTTCACTAAAACTAATTCAGTGGAAACCCAAAAAGGATGTCAAGCACGTATGCGAATTGTTAATAATGAGGACAAATTGTTGATATTTTTGTTATTTATTAAATCCACAATATTAAATTTCTTATTATAAGAACTTCTTTTGATTTTCACTCCTGATTTCCTTTCATTTTCAATTGATATTATATTTAATAAAATTTGGCTATGGATCAATAAAGCTATTGATGTTTTTTGAAATATTTATCGATTTATAATCGATTTTTTAATAAATACAATGTCAATTGTAAATTACTTAAATAATAATAATACTTATATCATCAGTAATTTAGTAACCTTAGTATATGCTCCAATTTAATTAAATTCAATTAATATTTAATTATTTATTATTAATATTAATTAATATTACCATTATTTATTTTAATATTCAATTATTTATTACCATCCTTACATGGATCTTCTATAATATTTCAATAAAAAAAAATCCACCCAAAAACTAATAAACTCATAAATGTTGAAGCAACAGGAATACGATATAAATTTATAAATAAAGTTGTTTTAATCAACTGAAATTTATGTCTTAAATTAAACTTTTCAGCGTTATCTAACTTATCATGGAGCTTTCTGGAGCACATAGCCCTTAAGCTACTGCCTCGTCATGGTTAGCATGTGATTTCATATTGAAATTTCGAATATATTTAAATTTAAATTTTAATTAGAATTAAATAAAATTACCTAGTTAATAAGTTTTCAATTCAGTGAATTACAGACGAGATTAATAAATTTTTAGAAGCAAATTTTAATGACTTAATGAATAAATATCATCAAATAGTTAATAAATAATATTTTATAATATTAGAGAAAAAACTTTAATCCCTATAAAAAGGAAAAATAGAATAATTTGTTTATTGTTTTATTCTTTAATCGTTTAGACTAAGAGGACTTCTAATATTTTTTTAAGAAATATTCATAAACAAAAATATTTTAATATTACTATGAATAAAAATATTTCGAATGATTTACTACTGTCAAAAAATTGTGTATTTTTAAGTAATTCTTTTAAAATTTCATTTACAATATATAATAATTATTATAATTTAAGCGTTAGGTTCTATTTCAAATATTAATAAAGCTCAAGCATTTCTTTCTATAACTAGGTTTGTTTAATATTTTTTGCCAAATTCGGCTTCCCACATAAAGTAAAGTCAACCTAATATCTTATTCCTCAGTCTTGTATGGAAAATTGGGTTGTGGTTAGCGATGTTCCATTTTAATTCTGTATTAGACTATGCTTCTATTATTGCAAAATCAATCAAACACGCAGGCATTCATACACACTAATTATAAAGATTAACATAATATGTTAACATAGTCGAAATTTTTTTTCATTAAATACATTATTCGCAGCAAAATGCTTAAATTATCACTTTATTGTTTTAAATAATAGTAATTCTAAAATCATAATATATTATGCCAAATTTAAAGCTATGCGAGATATCTATTTATTGAAACCAGTTTATAAATATGAGACAATGCGGACGTGGCTCTTTATCGTTTTTTTAAACCTAATAACAAGACGTAATTCTTTATCCAAGAATTTAGTTAAAATCCTTTTTTTGGGGACTTGCTTTCTATATGAAACAATTAATGCTATCAAAGCACCCCTAAATAATTTGCTGTTAATCTGACCCCGATAAACTTATCTTGCCAAATGTCAGAAGTTCTAAAAATTTGAATTGCAGATCAATGTTGGGTAGGTCGCGTGAAAATTTAAAAAAATCTTTTGCAAAATTCTTTTAAAATTTTCGTAAAAATTACTCTTTCTGCTAAATTATTTTGCATTGGTTCACAAAAAAATTGAATTTTATGTTTTTATATATAAAGGGAAAATGTTATAAGAATAATAAAATATCTACATACATTTTGAATAAAACATTTATGAAGCTAATGCTGTTAAGAAATTTTGTTTTTAATTATGTTTTGTATAATAAAGATGTCCGAAACATAATTATGAGGCATGATAAATACATACTTTCGGCATAAATTTCTGCAATAAAAAATATACACAATTAAGTAACCATTATTTATTAGTAAAGGAAAAATAAGATTTAAAGAATTAAATTAGTAATTCATTATTTTAAAAGAATTTTCAATAAATACTTTATTTGGTAATATTAAACGTTTGGTAGGGTTTTTTATTATACGAATTTTTCGATGAAAGAAAATTTATTTTTCTGACCAAATTAAAATCATATAATAAAAATATTATCGAGGGTAACAAGGTTTTTTAATTACAACTAATAATTAACAATTAAAACACAAATTTCTTCCTTCGTTTTCCAAAAATGAAGGTGTAATCAAATGCTTGCTTAGGAAAGTTTTCCAAATTCATTTAAGAAAATTACTTAAAAATGGGTGTCTCTTTGAGACAGGGCATTCTATCGTTTGTTTGCATGTTTGTTTTATTATAAAAGTTTTTTTGCTATTTTTTCTACCTTTACTTGAAACCTATTAATATATCGGTTGGAGTAAATTTTCAACACACAGTATATGTATGTTTTTTATAATATAATTTATTAATTATATTTTATATTAGAAACCGTTTTTATGAATTGCAACGCAGTGTACGTATAATAAAGGTGTTATCCAGTGTAATAAGATTTTTCACACGCATGGAAGTTTGCTTGTTATTTATATTATAAGATTAATTGAGGTTTTTTGAATTATAGGAAAAGTTATCCAGTGAAACCAACTGTACCAATAACATGACTCGTTAATATGTCCTAAAGTCTTGTATATGTATGTAGCTGTTAAGGAACAGAATAAATTTTACTGGATATGTTTATTAAATAAAATGTATTTT
Source organism: Schmidtea polychroa (assembly GCA_959609185.1). Lineage (NCBI taxonomy): Eukaryota > Metazoa > Platyhelminthes > Tricladida > Dugesiidae > Schmidtea > Schmidtea polychroa. The sequence goes on along the minus strand of CAUHTR010001393.1, from coordinate 2,541 downwards.
TTATGAATTAAAAAATTTATTTTAGAATTTAAAAAAAAATTTTAAATTATTTTCAAACTTGAAAAATGTAAATAAACAAATATTAATATTTTCCTGAATCCTGTATAAATTATTTAAAATTGAAAATTTAAACGATAAATTAATTTTTAGATAATTCACAGGAAGATTTAACAGACAATCAATTTGTGTCATGCGGCAAATTAGAAATTTGCACTTGTGAATGCCGTATGGGACTCCATCACGATTTACAGATGCAATTGAAATACATTGAACATTTGAAAAATGTCGACATTTTCCTCAATACATTATTTGTAATTCAATACATTATTATGGGCAATTAAAATTTCGGATAATTGCAAACCATCAATAGTTAAATTTTAAATATTTATTTTTTCATAATTTGCAGTTATTTAAAAATATATAAAATGATAATGTTAACTAAAACAAAATTTTTAAAATTTTCAGCTCATCCTCAAACGATCTGTTTTGGAATTCTTTAAAAACGAATTCTTTAAAAAATTAGCGGAATTTTTAAACATTTGAAATTTATTTTTTCTTAACTCGGACTAAATTTCAGGTTCAAAACATCATTGATAAAATACACTACAAAAAGTTGAGAATAATTCTTTTCGTAATTGTTATTGTGAAAATAAACAAATAAAAAACAAAATAAATAAACAAATAGCGTTATTTCAGTAAATTATAGCTAATTAAAATGAACTTCGTTCAACGCACTTGCAACATTAAATATAGAAAGAAATTGTTAAAAATTGTGATTTCAAAAACTTCAAAAAACCCAAAACGCAATCATCACCAATAAAATTATAATATGATTTATTATTTGTATAATTATTTATTAATAATAGACCTGCTGTTATCGGCATGTGTTTTTAGTGGTGTCTAAATGTACTCCGGCAAAATTGCCTCAAAGTCCGTGGTCAATCCTGAGTTGAAGTGACGCGTCTGTGTGCGTTTTCTTCTCTAAAATTGGATTTTTCATGTGTTCGCACACAGACGCGAACAATGTTGTTATTGTTTTTGGAATTGAGTGTGGAATCTTTGAATTTTGATTTGGAGTTTTGAATTTTTTGTGTCGAGTTTCGGAATTCATGTTTTATTGGAATTTCTAAGTTTTTGTTTAAAAAATTTTTAAATTCTTGTTGTGTTACCATTTCGAAATGAAAAATGGTATGGATTTTGAAAATGCTAATGATAGTGAATATGACAAAGTAATTGAAAGTATGTGAAACAGATCTTGATGAGGACGAATTTGCAGAAATTGTTATATATTAAAAGATGATGCAAAATTTGTTTTGAGTGGTCATTCGAATGTTGTTTTGTCAGTAGTTTGTGACAATAAATCGAGAGTTGCATTCACTGATGGAATGGATGACAAGGCTGCGCACAATAATATTGTTAAAATATTGCAATATATTTTTATTACAATACAATATATTGCAATATATTTTTATTACAATACAATATATTGCAATATATTTTTATTTCAATACAATATATTGCAATATATTTTTTATTTCAATACAATATATTGCAATATATTTTTTATTTCAATACAATATATTGCAATATATTTTTATTTCAATACAATATATTGCAATATATTTTTATTACAATACAATATATTGTATAATATTTTTATTTCAATACAATATATTGCAACATATTTTTATTTCAATACAATATATTGCAACATATTTTTATTTCAATACAATATAATATAATATTTTTTTTCTTTTATTACAATATAATATAATATATTTTTTTCAATACTATGTTGATATGCAATTTATATTATTATTTATTTTCTTATTTTTTTAATATAATATATTGCATCATTTTTTATTTTCATTACCATATTATTGATGGTCAATTTAAGGTTCTAGCCATAAAATATGCAATAAATTGCTTTTTGTACAACATAAGATATTAAAGAGAAACAATATAAACAGTTTAAGGTTTGAGCAATAAAATATTTATTAAAATAAATATAGTTTTAATTTACTATATTACCATTCTTCCTCAAATTCGTATTCATCTTCATCCTTGTCATTATCTTTTTCATTGACCACTAATGCTACTAGAGCCAAATTCCAAAGGGACTTATTTCGATTTAGAAAAAGTAATGTCTCTAAAGTTTGAGGGTGCAAGCTTCTTCTGTAAGGACTAAATACTCTTTTAGCTAAAGAAAAAAGTCTTTCCACTTGACAAGATGTTGGAATAAAAGGTTAGTATTGATGTACTTGTTGCACATTTGCTTCTCTTGCAATCGTTGTCTCTTGAGGGCCCTCTCTGCAAAAGATAAAGTTTCAAAATGTTCTTGAGAATCACCTTCATTATTATCGACTTTTAATAACAATTTTTTTACTTCTTCTTTTTCTTCAACTGTCAGATAAATCTCCTTTTTTCCTTGAATTTTGATGATTGCGGATTTCAATTGCTTATTATGAATAATTTTTGCATCTTCACCAATGTAGGATGCAAAATTCATTTCTGAATATGAATCTATTATTGATTGAAATA